>JASAND010003013.1:0-34211 GCA_030248195.1 Trissonchulus latispiculum
CTGATTTGATTTTTAGTATACATTCTAGTGAATAATTTAGAGATTAAAAGTTTCACAGAACTTTCAAGATTTGCAGAATAGGTGGTTAAAGTAGTTAAACGCATTAAGTCGTTTTCAATAATTTTTTGATGCAAATTTTGTTGGAAAAATTAGAATAGCAGTGCGGGAATTTAATGGCTGTGAAAGGAAAGATTAGTTTTATCAAAAAGGTGCGGTTATGAAATTTTTTATCCACAATTTCAATATTCATATCCGAAGACTTCTGCTTTGTACGGAATTTCATTGTTTTTTTTTTCAAGATTAGTGTGATTGGATACATGTCTGGATGAATGTGATCAAACGTTCCTTTATCATTAAAAATTGTCAGATCATCCATGTATCTGAATACAAAATACAAATTTAGAGCCGTTTTCCCCAATCTTTCGATGCCGAGTACTTTTTCATAAAAGCAAATTCACAATTAAACAAAAAATAAATTTACTAAAAAAAAGGGGCACAATCTAAAATGCCCATCGGAAACTCTAATGTTTTGGAGACAGATTTTATTACCAACTCTGAAGTATGTATTGCTTACGATGCATTTTATATACCGCATTAGAGTAACTTTATCAATGTAATTGGACATTCCGGGTTATTACTCCAAGTTACTTTGTATTTATTAGCCACCATTCCAGAGTTTGCCATAAACTTTTTCTAATAAAGTGAAAAATTGATTAAAGATATCGTCATGGGCCAATTGGGAAGTATACATTTCCGTAAAGTCGTAAGTAACGACAGTATTAGCCGAATATTTCTTATTTAAAATTTTATTGCATCGATAATCTCTTTAGAATTCTCAATTATCCAGAATAGCTTTATTCTATATTTACCGTTTCTCTCGATTGCTTTACAATAGTTCTTTACTTTTTTATAAATTAATTTTAAACAGTTAGAAATTGTGCGGGAAAGGGGTTTCAAAAACGCCTTCTTACTAGAAATTATAACTCGAAATTTCTTTGGAGATTTATGAAATTTTGGAATTATTTGAATAAACGGCAAGGAATCTTCATTGACAATCACATTTAATCCATATTCGCGAAGGATTTTTTTCGGATAACTGCAAATATGTAATGCTCTCGTAAGAATAATGAGATACTTTATTAATGTACCCTGTTTCCTTCAAGATTTGACATATATAAAAATCCTTACAAATCATGCTAGTTTTCGGAAGCTTTGTCAATAACTGTTATAACAAAACGCATTAAAGGTGTTTAAATACTCTTGTGCTCTATCAGATAATTTTTCGGATAAATATAATTCTTAAATTTATGTTTTTATTGACAAATTGTAAATTTTTTTCTTTGCAATGCATTATCACTTTCCTTTTCCATTCTAAATAATCCAGTTTATTTCCTCGAAATTTCGTTGTGTACTTATTAATATAATTTGACAAGCAAATTTTAATTGAATATATACACTTTTTAGCATCAATTGACTTTTTGAGTCTATATTTTGGCCCCTTTCTCATCAAGTTTCGTAATTCAGAATTTTCAACAACATGCAAATCACCAGTAATTATATGCTTATGGTGTGTATCCATAAACTTAGACGTACTGCAGCTACAAGCTACAGGAGCCTGCAGCATTTCGTCTATATTTACGTCCATTATAGCATTTCTATAATTAAAGATAAACGAAGAAATTGGTTTATCATACGAATAAATAACCATTGGCGTTGAGTAATCAAAATCTGATGCATTATTTAAATGAATCCAATCGGTAGAGTATTTATTGAAAATATTTTGAAAGTTTAGAATATCCATGAGAATGTTATTAAAATGCAGAAATATTTTTGGCCTCTGTTTTTTCATATTAAAAGTTTGTTTTTTATTATTTTCCAGTTTGGCTCTAACTATATCTCGCAACAGCTCAGTTATGTACGTTTCTTTACAATCCAAAAGATGATAGTACATCATCTTGATCATATGTTTGGGTTTTGTGAAAATAAGAGAAATAATTTTAGATCGAAATGTTTTCATTTCATTTTGATACAAAGCAATAATTTCGTCTACAAATTGTATTACTTCATTCATACTCCATTTTTTCATAGTACTAGCGGGGCGTTTTTTACCTCTTACCCTATGGAGGTCGTACCTCTAGCGCGGAGTGTGAAAATTTGCAAACACAGATGCTTCTTGCAATTCTCCTTTTAAAATAGAATTTAGTCCATATGGATATTTAGTTTTTAATTCGCGGATCCAAAAGGCTTCTCTCATGATTCTAGTTTCTTTATCTTTAACTTCATCGCCGCTACTTTCTATTTTTTCAATTAATTGAACAGTAAAATTTTTACATGTAGTAGTATTAAAATGCTCAACCAGTTCAGTACATCCGGAAGTTCCGTTTCTGCGTACAGCGTAATCATGTTCCCTGATGCGTTCTTTGAGCATACGTTTTGTTTCCCCTATATATTTTATGTTGCAGTCAGTACATGTTATCAAGTATATAATATTATTAGTCGTACAAGACAAAGGAAAATTATTTGATATAATTTCGTAACCCTTTTCATTATAACTGCCGAAAAAGTTGTTGGAGCAATTTACTTTTTGACATGTTAAACAACGACCGAAACATTTATTGTAAGTAGTAGGTGAAAATTAGCCACCCTGATAGATTACCTCACCCAACGGTAATCCAGGTGGGCGCGTGGTGGATGCCTATTAGTCAGGGTTTGCCTGGCTTAGGTGGGCGCGACCACCATTGGACTAAACAGCCCTCCCACCGACCCACTGGCAGCCTGGCCCGCTGGTAGAACGCGACTATAGCCAGCAGTTAAAACCGGATCACACCAGTGGCGCCTTTTGATTACCCTGTACAGAACAGGGACCGAGAGGCCTACTCGTTAAAGAGAAAATATTTAAAATTTTTATACCTTGCAATAATCGAAATAATTTTTCAGGTTATTTAAAATTGTAAAAAATTTTTACATTAAGTAGGCTGTTCTAGAGCCATTAATCGAAAACAAAATTTTTTACATTAAATTGAACTTAACTATTAGTTAAGAATATATGCATGCTCCAACTTAGAAAGACAATTTTGATTGAGATAAATAAAAGGCAAAGAGTTTAATTACATAGAACCGTGAAAGATAAGATAGATAGAACCACAAGGGTTAAGATAGATAGAACCACCAAGGGTTAAGATAGATAGAACCACAAGGGTTAAGATAGATAGAACCACCAAGGGTTAAGATAGATAGAACCACAAGGGTTAAGATAGATAGAACCACCAAGGGTTAAAATAGATAGAACCACCAAGGGTTAAGATAGATAGAACCACAAGGGTTGAGGTAGATAGAGCCACAAGGGCTATATATATAGGAAAAGGCGAGTTAAAATCGTAAAATTTTTTAAATAGAGTAATCTTTTAAGGCTACAAGTCGAAAAGCTAGTAAAATATCCGGGGATTAACAATCACCCGGATAATTAATGATCGATAATTAATTTGAAAATTTGTAAGATCTGCACATTGCACATCGTTGCAATCGGTCCCTGATGGCAGCGTTAGAGATACGGGCAGTATAGTCAATTCTAATGATCCGACGGATGGAGCGCATTTCAAAGCCAGCGAGGAGGGAAATGTCGGACTGTTTTAGGGGCCACGTTTCGCACCCGTAAAGCAGCACTGACATGACCGCAGCGTCAAAGACCTTCATTTTGACCGTGAGTGAGATGTCGTGATTTCGCCATAGTTTATCGTCGAGAGATGTGAAAGCTGCCTGCGATCTGGCTATCCTGTACCGTATTTCGTTGGTGACAGAGCCGTTGCTGCTTATTTCTGAGCCAAGATATCGGAAGGCACTCACATTTTCTAGTTGTTCGCCATTGACCAGAATAGTGGGCGGAGGGCATCGACTGTACAGGACTTTCGTCTTCCTGACGTTCATGAAAAGACCAACTCGTTTGGCTGCTCCAGAGACTGCGTCAAACAGTCGCTGAAGCTTATCCTCAGTTTCCGCGAGGACAGCTATATCATCTGCGTAATCGAGGTCTGAGGATTACGAACTCCAATACTTTATATGCAGAGCACAAAAGAGAAATCCCACGATAATTGGAGCAGTCGGATCTGGAGCCTTTCTTGTGTAAAGGTATAACAATGGAGCTATTCCATTCACCAGGCATTTCTTCCTTGTCCCATATGAGATGGATGAGATGGTGTAGTTGATGTGTAACCGCGGCGCCTCCAGCAAACAGCAGCTCCGACGGCTGGCTTATTTTTAGGCAAAAATTTATGGGGGGGGGGCTTCATGGGGGCCCCCCCATCGATGGGGGGGGGGGCTGACCCAAAAGGGGGGGGGGGGGGCATATTTTGCAAAAAAATTTTCGAATTTTTGCGGGTTTTTCGTGTAGAAATGTGTAAAAATCGCTAAAAAATGAATAATTTTAAGTGGTTTTTAGGCTAAAATAGTGAAAATTTCGTTAAAAATCCGGCGAAGCCGGAAAAATTTTTGAAAATTTAGGGTAAAAACGGTAAAATTTGGCAATTTTTGGGGTTATGGGGGGGGAGGTCGGAATTTATGGGGGGCATTTCATGGGGGGCTCCTCGAATGGGGGGGGTCGCCGAATGGGGGGCGGCCCCCCCCCAGTAAAAATAAGCCAGGACGGTATGGCGTCAGGGCCTGCAGCCTTTCTTAGCTTCAGGCATTTGACGGCATCCTCCACCTCATGTAAAGATGGCGGGTCACTACTACAGGACAGGAAGCCTAGAAATGGCAAATCTTCCGATGGTCTCCTTGACGGTCATTTAGGACTTCACTTGGTTTGGCTCTGGGCAGGCCGAGTTTCTTCATCAGTTTGAAGACACTATACCACTTACCACTGTTCAGGGAGTTGTTGATTTCGGCAGCAATGGACCTCCAATATATAATTATTACGATTTCTCCTGACATTGTTTCTGATCTGCCTGTTGAGCTGTCGATGCTCAGCACTACCAATTCTGTGCCTGTATGAAAACGAACTCTGCGTTCTTCGACCAGGTCTAATGTATCACGTTGCAAAACGATGTCTTGATCCCTGTTCACCGAGCCCAGTACACGACCCGCAACGTTTCTGACGTTCTCAGATAACTCAGTCCACGCTTGATCAATGTCATTAATTTGATGGCCCCCGTTGGTAAGGCCCTCCAATTCGTTGACGTACTGGTTTCGGATGGCGGGATCAGCAAGTCTGGACACAGCATAGGTCTTAGGTCTTCTGCTGACTTGGGCGCTGAGCTTGAGCTTTATCACACATTTCACCAGCGCGTGATCGGATTGAAAATCAGTGCCCCAATATGATCGACAGTTCAGGCAGGGCTGACCCCTTCCACCGGCTTCGGCATAAAATAAAATCAATTTGATTTAACGTCTTTCCATTTGGTGATACCCAAGTAGCTAGGTGCCTTCGTCGGTGCCTGAAGTTGGTAGACAGGGCAAATAGGTCAAACCTGGCCAGAAGTCCCATAAGACGATCTCCATTCGCAGTTCTACGGCCAATGGCAAATCTACCTGCATACCGACGTTCAGCCGGATCAGTTGGGCCGAGCTGGGCGTTAAAGTCACCCATCACTAATAAGTAGTCACGCTTCGGCACGGAGGACAGCAAGGAATAGAGCTCCTGATAAAACACGTCGTTTATTGCTGGGTCACTGGCTTCTGTTGGAGCATAAACAGAAATAACTTGGCTTTTTCCTACAGGGGGGGGGGTGGGGGGCCCCAGAAATTCGTTCCCCCCCAGACTTGGGTCGCCCCCCCCCCCAGGATTCGGGCCTTCCCCCCCCAGAACCCCCCCCACCCTGAAGTGCCCGGAAAAATAGGGTTTTGAGGGCAAATTTTGAAAAATTTTTCCGGCTTCGCCGGATTTTTACCCATTTTTAAGCATTTTTTAGCTATTTTGGCTATTTATTTTTAGCTATTTATTAGCTCAGCAGCAAAAATAGCTATTTTTAGACATTTTTCTAAAAAATTTTCTTCCCCCCCAGAAATCCGAGCCCCCCCCCAGAAATTTTTGCCTAGGAAAAAGCCAGATAACTGAGGTGTTAAAAGGGTGGGTACATAGCCGTATATAGGCCAACCTGTTAGAAATAGGTCTCCATTCTAGAACAGATTTCGAGATTCGCGGAGACAGACAGAATCCAACACCTCCGTACGCATCCACACCACCAGAGTGATATAGCATGTAGTGCGGTCAGGATGGTGTATCATTGGCACTACATGGAATGGACAAGTGATTCTAAGTTCCGATAAAGACGCTAGCTCTACACCGTAACGATACAGAGAGCGGGCCGCCAGGCTCTGTGCGTCAGGATCTAGAAGGCTACGAACGTTCCAGGCACCCAGAGCGAGTTGGTTGGAGGCAAGATTTTGTAGAGGCAGCACCATAATAATAGTAAATCCGAAAATAGCAGGACAGCAGGATATTAATAGAATAAATAAATCACAAGTGGCATACGATCATAAGGCTCCAAGTGATTCCTTGATTGGATATTACTGGCTAAATTTTACGAGGGCTCGCCACACCCAAAACCATTCGAATCTGAAACACTGAATCAAATGGGTTAAAACCCATTTGACACCCAAAATGGATGACCCCTGAACACTTTTGTGCGATTTTGCCACCCATCATAAGTAAAACACTCAATTTCTTGCGGGTTAATATTGCAAAATGGTGTATTTTATCATTGCAAGTTAACACAAAAGGCGATTAAATTATAAGCCTGCAGCGCTTTGCTCTCAATTATATATATATATATAATTCGCATAACAACAAATTTTAACCCTACACTAAAATAACGCGTGAAATATATACCACTTATATATATACCACTTATAAATAATTAAAATAAAAAGGGGGGAAGTCGCGCCGAAGGCGCGAAAATTGGCCAAAAATTGGGCATTTTTAGGGAAAATTTTGCAAAATTTTTCAAAAGTCGAAATTTTTTCCTTAAAGCGTTTATTCTCGCGAGAAATACACGTTTATAACGGTTTTATGGACTTCTAGACTCAATATTGACTAGTGTTGTTCACCGGCCCAATTTTTCGTGGGCCGGCCGGCGCCGGCCGGCCCAGCTCGCGACGCCGGCCCAGAACCGGCCGGCCGGCCGGCGACCACCGGCCCAACAACGGCCGCCCGGCCGGCCGGTGCACCGGCCTTCACGGCCGCCGGCCAGCCGGTGCAAATTTTCGCAGGCTTATCCAAAATACAAATAAAAATTAAGATTTTTGATAGTTTTCAAGGCAGATATTCAATTTTAATTCGATAAGCTGCAGAAATTGTCACTGGCCGGTCTGTCGCTTCACATTTGACCGGCCGGCTTGTCACCGGCCGGCCGGCCGGCCTGTGTCTGACCGGCCGGCCTGTCACCGGCCGGCCGGCCGGCCGGTTGTCGGCCGGCGGCCGCCGGCCAGCCGGCCGGCCCACTCTGTACCTGGGCCGGCCGGTCACCGGCCGGCCGGCCGGCCGCCGGCCAGAAAAAAGGTCTAGACTGGGCCGGTGCACAACACTAATATTGACCTTATTCTGGACTCAGAAACATGTTGGCAATCAAGTTTTCTAGTTTTAAAACACTGCCTAATGTTAAAATTGCATTTGAACTGTTATACCCCCCAATTGACCTTCCGCTGCCGAAAAGCGCCATATGACCTGCCCCTGTGAAGGAATGCTGGCAAATATTCCCAGGGGGCAAATCATGCGGATAACAAGAAAATTAGTGTCCATAAACAATATATACAAGTAGGAAAAATGCTCCTTGCAGTCGCATGTAAAATGCAATATGAGCTATGATGGTCAACATTTAAATATGTCAAGGACAAGATTTAAAACGTCTAATATGAGCCAGCATCTAAATCGGTAAAGGACAAGCTGTAACTGGCTAATATGAGCCGCCACGTTTCTCTTGGGCTCATATTGACGCTCGCTGCCGTGGTTTCAACGGCTTGACATCACGACGACCTCTTACCATCTTGCCTACAGACTCTTTACTTTTATTCCCAATCCCAAGTCTGAAAAAATTCTCACCGTCTTGCGTAATGTCATTAGCTTCATATAATGCTTGGTTATAGGTATCCTGTCTGAATCTAATTTCACTAGCTCAAACACCGTATTTAAGGTATATATATTAGGGATCGACCGGAACTCCAAAAAACCGGAACCGGAACCGGAACCGGAATTGGCTTTAAAAAATCGGAACCGGAACCGGAACCGGAACCGGAACCAGCTCTTTAACACTACAAAAATCGAAAAATTTTTCTGACGTTTTGGACAATTTTTGCACAATTTTTCGCTTTTTTATAGTTACTAGAACATTGTAATAACGCTTGCTTTATATTTTATATATATAGTTATTTTTCAATGCAGAAACATGAAATTTGCAATTTATTAAGAGATTTTTGTCTTATAGCATAGTCAAACTTTGCTACATTATATATGCACAATATCTCCAACTTGAAATGAACAAAATTTCTTTTTTTGGCTAGCTTCATCAGGATTTTTAAATTTTAAATGACCAAAATATTTTTAAAAACCATTGCTATTTGTTCCATCCATAATATTTTAGTAATTCTGTTGTTCTGCGCACTGGATTAATTACTAAACAAAGAGCAATAAACTTACGTAGTCAGTATTTAAAGTCCAGTCTCGATTTAAACAATTAAAAAGATTAAATTGTATTGTATTGTAAATTGTAAAGTGATTAAAAATAAAACTGCCCTGATTATACAACAGCGCACTCTATAATTTTGAAATAGCATAGGTCGACGGTAAGGCTTCAATAATTTCAATTCAGCATTTAATAGGTATCTAATAGGTATCTTAGCACTACTTAAATTTAAAAGTTTCGGCGGTCTTGTGCTATCTAATCTGAGTTATTAAGTATATATTATTTTTGTTTTATAATATATTAATATTCATAACAACGATACATTAGACATCATTACAAATTCGAAACAATCTAAGTAATGCAATAGCGCCGCAGGCGAAAATTTTTGAATAAATCATATTCTGGTTATAAGAGAATTGCAGTTTTTCAAAAAGTTTTAAAGAATTTTGATAAAAGTTTTGAAAATTTTAATAACATTTTGCTTTTGATAATAGGCTAAAATTGGTTCCGGTTCCGGTACGTTTTGAAAAACCGGAACCGGAACCGGAACCGGAACAAAAAAGTACCGGAACCGGAACCGGAACCGGAATTCCGGTCGATCCCTAATATATATATGTGAACACTTTAAGCAGCTAAAGTTCTCCCCTTTAAAGCTGAATTAAGTGGCATATACATTTGGTATATATATACCAGTTTTCTAAATCATAGACACACACTGCAAACTAGATACAAATGCATAAAGCTCCAGTAAACCGGTATTCTTCAAGTCTCAGTAACGGCTTACTGTACAAAGCACTTATACAATAAAATACACAGCTGATGTGTAAAACTTTGATGTGTGCTTACCCACTTGACTTTAATAATTGTATCAAGACCAGAAGTATGTCATGACAATTACGTGTACATGCGAATTTGAAAAGTGAAAAATAGTTAACTCAACTTAGTATCCTCGCGTCAATATGAGCCCAAGAGAAACGTGGCGGCTCATATTAGCCAGTTACAGCTTGTCCTTTACCGATTTAGATGCTGGCTCATATTAGACGTTTTAAATCTTGTCTTTGACATATTTAAATGTTGACCATCATAGCTCATATTGCATTTTACATGCGACTGCAAGGAGCATTTTTCCTACTTGTCCTTCTTCCAATTTTTGGGAGCGCTGCTCTTAGGCAGAAGTAGTCTGCAATTTATTACTCCCAGAAGATTCTCTATTTCAAACAATGACCACTGTCTTCGGGGGTTTGACCACTGGTCAATAGGCCACCTAGACCATAGTGACCAGTGGTCACTTCCGTCGGTTCTGAAAATATGCTCATTGAAACGAGCGTAGACAATTTACTATATATGCCCCCAACCAAAACCCCGAAAAACGCTGTTTTAGGGGGTTT
The DNA here is from genome assembly GCA_030248195.1 of Trissonchulus latispiculum. Taxonomy (NCBI): domain Eukaryota; kingdom Metazoa; phylum Nematoda; class Enoplea; order Enoplida; family Ironidae; genus Trissonchulus; species Trissonchulus latispiculum. The sequence goes on from JASAND010003013.1 coordinate 10,001, forward strand.
GACCACTGGTCAATAGGCCACCTAGACCATGGTGACCAGTGGTCACTTCCGTCGGTTCTGAAAATATGCTCACTGAAACGAGCGTAGTCGATTTACTCTATCTGAGCCCAACCGAAACCCCGAAAAACGCTGTTTTAGGGGGTTTGACCACTGGTCAATAGGCCACCAAGGCCATAGTGGCCAGTGGTCACTTCCGTCGGTTCTGAAAATATGCTCATTGAAACGAGCGTAGTCGATTTACTATAAATGCCCCCAACCGAAACCCCGAAAAACGCTGTTTTATGGGGTTTGACCACTGGTCAAAAGGCCACCTAGACCATAGTGACCAGTGGTCACTTCCGTCGGTTCTGAAAATATGCTCATTGAAACGAGCGTAGACGATTTATGCCCCCAACCAAAATCCCGAAAAACGCTGTTTTAGGGGGTTTGACCACTGGTCAATAGGCCACCTAGGCCATAGTGACCAGTGGTCACTTCCGTCGGGTCTGAAAATATGCTCATTGAAACTAGCGTAGACGATTTACTATATATGCCCCCAACCAAATCCCGAAAAACGCTGTTTTATGGGATTTGACCACCGGTCAATAGGCCACCTAGGCCATAGTGACCAGTGGTCACTTCCGTCTGTTCTGAAAATATGCTCATTGAAACGAGCGTAGTCGATATACTATATATGCCCCCAACCAAAATCCCGAAAAACGCTGTTTTAGGGGGTTTGACCACTGGTCAATAGGCCACCTAGGCCATAGTGACCAGTGGTCACTTCCGTCGGGTCTGAAAATATGCTCATTGAAACTAGCGTAGTCGATTTACTATATATGCCCCATCCAAAACCTTTAAAACGCGTTTTAGGGGGTTTGACCACTGGTCAATAGGCCACCTAGACCGTAGTGACCAGTGGTCACTTCCGTCGGTTCTGAAAATATGCTCATTGAAACGAGCGTAGTCGATTTACTATATATGCCCCCAACCAAAACCCCGAAAAACACTGTTTTAGTGACTTTTCCAAACTTTGACCCTAACTTTGACCCTGGGCGAGGTGCCACGGGGCCATGCTGACCAGTGGTCACTTCGGGCGGTTTCGGCAGTATGCTCATCGTGTTCAGCTACCCCGATTTACTATATATGGGCACCACCAAATGGCCGAAAATAGCCGTTTTTACGGACTTTTCCCAACTTTGACCCTGGGCGAGGAACCACGGGCGCCATGGGGCCTGAGGGTCATATCCATCGGTTTTGGCAGTATGCTCATCGTTTTCAGCGACCCCGATTTACTATATATGCGCACCACCAAATGGCCAAAAAACGCTATTTTAGATGACTTTTTGACAATTTTCTGTGTTGGGACCTCGAAAAAAAGTCCAAACGTCGATTTTTCCATTTTTGACCATCTGTAAAAATCGACCCAGAGCGAAATTCGGAAATCAAACATAAACTTGATCTGGACCATAACCTAGATAATCAAAAATTAGTATAGAAAAATTTTTCCTATGGGCCGTTTGAAAAATCGGTGTGCGCAAAAATCGCCCTATAAAAGTGGTCGATACAGAGAAAAAAACCCACTTTTAAACTTGTATCAAAAAGTTGATTTTTTTAAAGTTCATTTTTCCGGACAAGTTTGGTATCATTCGAAAGCTCTTGGCCTGGAGATTTCAAAAATGTAAACTTTAGCTCTCAACTCCCTACCGTTAATGAGTTATGGCTAATTAACAGTTTCCCTAATCCGCAAAGTGCCTTTATAGCTCATATTATGAGGGGCGCTCCGCGCACCCTCATGATATGTATTTTTATGAAATTATGAACGGTGGACATTCCAGAGAGTTTCACAAGTGTGGATATGCAAAAGACTACACCCAAAATGGATGACCCCTGAACACTTTTGTGCGATTTTGCCACCCATCATAAGTAAAACACTCAATTTCTTGTGGGTTAATATTGCAAAATGGTGTATTTTGCAAGTTAACACAAAAGGCGATTAAATTATAAATTATATACCAAACAAATGAGATTTTGTAGACCAAAAATCTGAATTTTCTAGCAATGTTGGCCCATTGCTAAGTTTGGCTTATATGATGGATAATACTCAGCCTGGCTGCCGGCAACGAGTTTTTAGAAGTAGATATTGAGTTTTATGCCTTTAAATGCCATTTATCTGCTGTTATTGAAAGGAACGAAATTTGGTACCATCTTTTTCCCCACCCCCATCTTTTTTTACCCCACTTGTGGGGGGAAAAGATGGACTATATTGAGGCTAGCCTACTAGAAGTACAACCGAATGCTGATTTTACTGGTGGTATAGAAAGTACAGGCCAAGCCCTACATGCTGGTATATAAAGCGTCTGGCTAGCTGCAGTCTGCAGCGAGTAATAACCTTATTTCAAAAATCGTTGTTTTTTTACCCCCCCCCCCCCCGACTATATATATACAAGTAACAAAAATGCTCCGCACAAAAGGGGATAATATGTGTGTTGGGCCTATGTCTGTCGTTTAAATTCCGGTTGAGAAAGCAGGTATATAAATCCGACACAGCAAGTTTGGGCGGGTGGTTCTATGGCGAAAGTTGTTCAGTTCGATGCGGGCCTTCATTTGACTCGAAATTTGACCACTCTTGAAAATTTTAATTTTTGACCCAAAATCGCCTAAGTCCCCACCACAGCCCTCTACAGCCACTTTAGGTACGCACTTCTATGACAAAAGTTGCTCAGTTCGATGCGGGCTTTCATTTGGTACCAGATTTGACCACTTTTGAAAACTTTCATTTTTGACCGAAAATCGCCTAAGTCCCCACCCCACCCCACCACAGCACTCTACAGCCACTTTGAGCATGCGGTTCTATGACAAAAGTTGCTCAGCTCGCTTAGGGCTTTCATTTGGTACCAAATATGACCACTTTTGAAAACTTTCATTTTTGACCGAAAATCGCCAAAGTCCCCACCCCACCCCACCACAGCACTGTACAGCCACTTTGAGCATGCAGTTCTATGACAAAAGTTGCTCAGCTCGCTTAGGGCTTTCATTTGGTACCAAATTTGACCACTTTTGAAAAATTTTATTTTCGACCACTTGACCCCCCACCCGACTGACCCTTCAAACGGCAAAGTGGAACCAGCCCAGCAAAATAGGTACGTCGGGCGGCAAAACGGATACCGGGAATGAGCTGGGCACACCAGAAAACCCCTATAGACAAAGTTTTGAGAGGCCAGGTAGAGCCTACTATGGACCTACAGGAAGCGGTTTCCGACATGACCCTCCAGACGGCAAAGTGGAACCAGCACAGCAAGATGGATGAGTCCTACGGCAAAAAGGACACCGGGAATGAGCTGGGCGCACCAGAAAACCCCTATAGACAAAGTTTTGAGAGGCCAGGTAAAGCCTACTATGGACCTCCAGGAAGCGGTTTCCGACTTGACCCTCCCGACGGCAAAGTGGAACCAGCCCAGCAAGATGGGTGGGTATGACGGTAAAACTGACTGCGGGAATCGATTCTCAGTGCCAGAAAACCATTGTATGGAAGATTTCAGCTTTCAAAGTTGAATAGATAGCGAGAAATTTCGATTTTTCATTTTTCGAATTTTCGCCATCTTTGACGGGCCACTGTGGTCGCTAGGGAAGTGATAGAGAAACGCAACCTGGACCGTTAGTTAGTTCAATATATGTAATTTCTGAATATAAAAAGAAATCAGCTCCAGCTCGTAACGTTCGACCTGAGCGACGACCACAAAAATGGTCACTTTTCGCTATGAGCCGACTTTGCGGCGCCACTGCGGCGCTGTGGCGCAGCTGCGGCGCAAAAAAAGTTGTGATTCTTAAATTCTTTAGAGGGTACTACTAGACCCCATAGCCCTTTAGGTTGGCCCACCGCTGCAGATCACGTGAAAGCGGCGAACATTATGTACAATACAACCATCAAATAGGAGAAACCGGAAAAAAAAAACATCGCCGCCATAACCGGTCCGGGGCGCAACTTTTTAACGGTAAGTGATACGGGGCTGAAACTTCACAGACATACTAAACTCGATGTGCTCTACAATTTGCGCATGAAATCTGCGCAGGATCTGCGCAGGATTTTGCGCAGCTTCTGCGCAGCTTATTTTACACTGTCTCCAGCCACTTTTCACACATATTATAGGGGTCGCTGCCGCGACCCCTATGATATATGGGTTTCATAAATTTTCTATCTGTAGTTACTAAAGCTACAAAACCCCCTTACCAGACGTCAAAGCGGAGAACCGGACAAAACATCACTCTCGTAAGCGATTATTGGCGCAACTTTTTAACGGAGAGTGGTACAGGGATGAAACGTCGCGAATATACTAAACTCGACACGTACAATTTTTTGCGCACACAATCTGCGCAGGATCTGCGCAGCCTTGTTTTCAGTTTTCACTCATAAGGCAGCTGCAGTTAAAAGGTTACGGAGTAGGAGACCACATTTTTTCCATCTTTTTCGTTGTTTTCCCCCTCTGACTATATTGAAAAAGGATGCAATAATATACAAAGATTGTTAGAAACTATATATCCAGATTACAGTATTCAATTATTATCATTCAATTATTCAATTACATTACAATTACAATCACCTTCCAGTATTACAATTTCCACCGTTCCGCGAAGTTACTCCCATGTCCAATGATACGATATGTATGGATGTTGTATATATATAATATGAATCAGAATCTTATATATATCAAAAGTGGCTAAATTAAACCACTGAAATCACAACAGAAGAACAAACTATATATATATATATATATATATATATATATATATATATATATATATATATATATATATATATATATATATATATGTATGTATATATATATCATTCCCGAATTTAGAGAGAGGAGATCTATATAAAGATTTAAACCAGGGGAACTTTTTGGATTTTCAGAGCATAAAATTAAAAAACATGCAAATTTTTCAAGCCTGCAGCGCTTTGCTCTCAATTATATATATATATATATATATACGTATATAATTCGCATAACAACAAATTTTATCCCTACACTAAAATAACGCGTGAAATACCACTTATAAATAATTAAAATAAAAAGGGGGGAAGTCGCGCCGAAGGCGCGAAAATTGGCCAAAAATTGGGCATTTTTAGGGAAAATTTTGCAAAATTTTTCAAAAAAGTCGAAATTTTTCCTTAAAGTGTTTATTCTCGCGAGAAATACACGTTTATAACGGTTTTATGGACTTCTAGACTCAATATTGACCTTATTCTGGACTCAGAAACATGTTGGCAATCAAGTTTTCGAGTTTTAAAACACTGCCTAATGTTAAAATTGCTTAATGATTTCATGTTTTTCGGAATTAGCAATGGATGAAAATGCTATTTTTGACACAAACATAGAAAAAATTTTTGGGGGAGGTTTGGGGGGGGGTCGTGGGGGGGGGGGGGTTGGGGTCTAAAAAGGGCCCCCCAACCCAAATCCCCGTTACACCTACGTATGTATGGCCGTAACTGGCAAGTGGCAACACGTGTGCAAGTCTAAAATAACAATTTAACGCTAAACAGTAATATATAGTCAAGCGGGAAAAAACCCCTTTTCAGATTTTTGGCCAGAACTGCCAGGCCGCTAGCCCATACAGGCAGCTAGGCCTAGTCGTAAGCTTTCATATGAGCTATAGAACACCCCTCTAGGGTGCGCCGTTAGTGAGAAAAATTGTCCCAAACTGGCGGGAAAAACCCATATATATATATATATATATATACACATTAGGGATCGACCGGAACTTAAAAAAAACCGGAACCGGAACCAGCTCTTTAACACTACAAAAATCGAATTTTTTTCTGACGTTTTGGACAATTTTTGCACAATTTTTCGCTTTTCTGTAGTTACTAGAACATTGTAATAACGTTTGAATTCTATTTTATATAGTTATTTCAATGCACGAACATGCAATTTGCACTTTATTAAGAGAGTTTTGTCTTATAGCGTAGTTAAACTTTACTACATAAATATATAGTTTTAAAATTAAAATTTAAAATTTAAAATTAATTATATATACGTATATTATATACACGGTATGCATATGCTCTATTTATATTATTCGAGCACATTTTCAATGAATAAATATGAATATATTTTTACGTTAGACATATACGAATTTCGATGAATAATTTAATCGAATGCAAGTTGACTTTTAAAGGATATTACTGGCAAATAAAATATAATTTCTTAATCAGTTAAGCTGAATTTTGAATTAAGCTACAAAGTAGATAGAAACTGATTCCACGAAATTTTTGCGAGCCCAAAACTGCTCTTACAGCTTTCGGCAAAATAACTCAGAAACATGTTTAGTTTATTCTCTCTGTATTTCAGACAAAATTAAAATATTTTTTCTGAAAATTATATACTGTTCTTGTACAAATTATATACTAATCTGGTTATGAACTTAGGTAACATCAGCTACAAAATTGGACTTTTTTAGAACATCGGCTTTTAATTCCTTAGATTGTAATTATATCTCAGTATAATTATATACTTTGTTATTGGAGTTTTGTGATTAAAATGCAAATGTTTTCTGCATGGTTGCAATATATAAATTTTCATCCATTAAACATATATATATACAAGTAACAAAAATGCTCCGCACAAAAGGGGATAATATGTGTGTTGGGCCTATGTCTGTCGTTTAAATTCCGGTTGAGAAAGCAAGTATATAAATCCGACACAGCAAGTTTGGGTGGGTGGTTCTATGGCGAAAGTTGTTCAGTTCGATGCGGGCCTTCATTTGACTCGAAATTTGACCACTTTTGAAAATTTTAATTTTTGACCCAAAATCGCCTAAGTCCCCACCCCACCCCACCACAGGCCTCTACAGCCACTTAAGGTACGCACTTCTATGACAAAAGTTGCTCAGTTCGATGCGGGCTTTCATTTGGTACCAAATTTGACCACTTTTGAAAATTTTAATTTTTGACCCAAAATCGCCTAAGTCCCCACCCCACCCCACCACAGGCCTCTACAGCCATTTTAGGTACGCACTTCTATGACAAAAATTGCTCAGTTCGATGCGGGCTTTCATTTGGTACCAAATTTGACCAATTTTGAAAACTTTAATTTTTGACCTAAAATCGCCTAAGTCCCCACCCCACCCCACCACAGGCCTCTACAGCCACTTTAGGTACGCACTTCTATGACAAAAGTTGCTCAGTTCGATGCGGGCTTTCATTTGGTACCAAATTTGACCACTTTTGAAAATTTTAATTTTTGACCCAAAATCGCCTAAGTCCCCACCCCACCCCACCACAGGCCTCTACAGCCACTTAAGGTACGCACTTCTATGACAAAAGATGTTCAGTTCGATGCGGGCTTTCATTTGGTACCAAATTTGACCACTTTTGAAAATTTTAATTTTTGACCCAAAATCGCCTAAGACCCCATCCCTACTCCAGCACAACACTCTACAGCCACTTTGAGCATACACTTCTATGACAAAAGTTGCTCAGTTCGATGCGGGCTTTCACTTGGAATCAAATTTGACCACTTTTGAAAATTTTAATTTTTGACCCAAAATCGCCTAAGTCCCCACCCCACCCCACCACAGCCCTCTACAGCCACTTTAGGTACGCACTTCTATGACAAAAGTTGCTCAGTTCGATGCGGGCTTTCATTTGGTACCAAATTTGACCACTTTTGAAAATTTTAATTTTTGACCCAAAATCGCCTAAGTCCCCACCCCACCCCACCACAGGCCTCTACAGCCATTTTAGGTACGCACTTCTATGACAAAAGTTGCTCAGTTCGATGCGGGCTTTCATTTGGTACCAAATTTGACCAATTTTGAAAACTTTAATTTTTGACCCAAAATCGCCTAAGTCCCCACCCCACCCCACCACAGGCCTCACAGCCACTTTAGGTACGCACTTCTATGACAAAAGTTGCTCAGTTCGATGCGGGCTTTCATTTGGTACCAAATTTGACCACTTTTGAAAATTTTAATTTTTGACCCAAAATCGCCTAAGACCCCACCCCTACTCCAGCACAACACTCTACAGCCACTTTGAGCATGCACTTCTATGACAAAAGTTGATCAGCTCACTTGGGGCTTTCATTTGGTACCAAACTTGACCACTTTTGAAAAATTTTATTTTTGACCACTTGACCCCCTACCCGATTTACCCTTCAAACGGCAAAGTGGAGCCAGTCCAGCAAAATGGTCACGAAACGGAACCGGGTGGGCACACCGAAAACCCCTATAGACAAAGTTTGGACGGCAAAAGAAGAAGCGGACCCGCCAGACGGCAAAGGGAACCAGCTCAGCAAGAGGATGAGTCCTACGGCAAAAGGACACCGGGAATGAGCTGGGCGCACCAGAAAACCTCTATGGACAAAGTTTTGAGAGGCCATGCAAAGTCCTATATGGTGTTCCTGTAAGTCGGTTACCGACTTGACCCTCCCGACAGCAAAGAAGGGAACCAGCCCAGCAATATGGGTGGGTCCGACGGCAAAAACTGCTTACGGGAATCAATTCGCCGTGCCAGAAAACCTTTGTATGAAAGAATTGAGCTTTCTAAGTTGAATACACAGCGAGAAATTACTATTTTTCGTTTTTCGAATTTTCACCATATTTGACCGGCCACTGTGGTCGCATGGGGCGATAGAGAAAACGAACCTAGACTATTTAGTTAGTTCAATATATGTAGTTTCAGAAGATATAAAGATATCTGCTCCAGCTCTTTACGTTCGCGCTGCGCAGCGACCACAAAAATGGTCACTTTTCGCTCTGAGCCGACTTTGCGGCGCCGCTGCGGCGCTGTGGCGCACCTGCGGCGCAAAAAAAGTAGCGATTCTTAAATGGCGCATAGGGTACTACCAGACCCTATACCCCTTTAGGTTCGGCCTCCGCTGCAGATCACGTGAAAGAGGCGGAAAGTCAGGACAATACGACCATTAAATAGGAGAAACCGGGAAAAAAAAACATCGCCGCCATAACCGGTCCGGGGCGCAACTTTTTAACGGAAAGTGATACGGGGCTGAAACTTCGGACACATACTAAACTCAATGTGCTCTACAATTTGAGCATGAAATCTGCGCAGGATCTGCGCAGGATTTTGCGCAGCCTCTGCGCAGCTTTTTTTACGGTGTCTCGGTCTAGGGACTCCAAAAACCAAAAATACTCCTTCGACACAAGTAAAATACATATGAGTTCTCGTGAAGGTTAAAGCAGCTTACAACAGCATCGTCAGAGGAAGGGGCTAGAAAGGTCTGAATCTACCACATAGCGAAAAGCGGGGTCAGGGGGAGTCTGATAGACGATAGAGAAAAGGCATCCGTCCACAGGATCCTCTAGACTGCAGGCCGCGACAACCTCTCATGATAAGCAGGACCAAGCAATCCTAAGCTTTAAGCCTTTAATGTTAATATATATACGTACTTGCCAGGGGCGCAGCCGGGGCATGCGGCCGCATGCCCCATCAGGATTCGGAAATAAGAAAAATAAACCCGACGAAAGGAAGACTATGTAGAAGCAAAAATTTCGCGACTTCGCTGCTAATTAAATTTATCTGTCCTTTGAATGTACTAGAATAGTATTGGTGTGAGTATTAAAGCAGCTCTACATACTTCTAAAGTCAACAGTCAAGATATATCCAAATTTATTCAAGCACAATTTTTCAACTTCGTTCCTGAGGTTTGAACTTGACAATAAAGTATTTCTGGCGCCCGCCGGGGAGCATACGCATAACATAGCATACGCAGCTTAGATTTTAAGTTAAACTAAAAGAAGACTCTGTGCAAAAAATGGCATTTCTCAAAATTTCCTGATCTCGCCGCGCCTCGCGGATAAGGAACTAAGATGTTTTCTTTTTTTAAAAGTTTCCTTTGTGTCTTTAGAATGGAGCAGGGTAAAATACACAATTCATCAAAAATAAATTTGCAGTGATTAGAAATGAGAAATTTTCAAAAATTTTGCGCCTTCGGCGCGTTTTTCTAGACATATTTCTAAAATTTTGCGCCTTCGGCGCTTTTTACATTTTTTTAAAAATTTTGCGCCGTAGATGCGTTTATCTTTATAGTTGGAAATTTGTCCTCGCGCAAGCTTGACGCAGCTAGACTGGAACTAGCTTAAACTAAAAAAATTTTGTGCAAAGGTTACCAGAAAAAATTGATTTCAAACGTAGTATTTTTAAAATTTTCTGCTGGGGGCCTGTTTTTTATTTGCTCAAAAAAGTGCGCAATGACACACTTTTTCTCTGAATTTACCAAAAAATTTTGGGGTTGTGCGCACGCCTGCGCACTTTTTTCCAGACACAGAAAAAGTAAATTATTAAGATTAGTCACCGCAAAGTCACAAAAATTGCTCTTATATTTTTGAAAATTTTTTGTAGCATCTGGGGGCTCCGGTTCCCAGACCCCGTTGCGTAGTTTCTGGGTTTATGCTCCCATTCAGGCCATTTACATAGTTTTTAGTAGAGATGCACCGAGGCCGGGGTCGGGGCCAGCTCTCGCCCCGGTTAAGACCGGGGCCAGGGCCAGATTGCGGTCCGTTAGCGGGGCCTTAAGGCATAAAGTAGCTCAATTTCTAAAAATTCTAACTAGTCATGGAAATCGGGTACAACAAACAGTATATATATTAATATAGTTTTCCTTAAGCCAAGTCATTATCTTCTTGTTTTTATTCATTTTTGGCATGAAAAGTTGCAAAATTATGGTAAAGTAACAGTAAAACTTCTAAAAAATTTTGCTGAGTTCAGGCCCCGGTCCAACCCGGGGCCTGACCACCGGGACCGGGGCCTGGCCCAGGTGCCAGGACCAGACCCAGGCCTCAGTGCATCCCTAGTTTTTAGTATCTTTTGTGTAAGACCATAGTATGAACATTCTAAAAACATCAGACAAATGCTAATACGTACGCAACCGCATTTCCAGCTAAATTATATAGTATTTTTCGGCTATGCCCACTTTTTCTACAAATTGCGCAAAAATTTTTGGGGCAGTGAGCAGAAGAGCGCAAAAGGGTGCGAGCAAAACAAAAACACTGCTGGGGGCTACGCTCCCAGTCCGCCGTCTGTTTGCGCTCTTAGTCATATTGCCGATTCCAGCGACAAGTTGATCATTTCATTTTAGAACAAATGTCTTTAGTCTTGCAGACTGTAGCAATTCACTATTCTACTAGTGAAAGAAACTATTCAGTGATTTATTTCAATATTCGTACAACCTCATAAATTAATGGCGAAAGTGCTCTAGTTTAATTCCTGAGTGAGTCTAAATTTGCGAATGTTCAGGGGCCCAGTCCCCAAGTCGCACTTTTGGTTTTTTACTCGTTAGCTGGCTTATTCCTTGGCAATTTGTTATGGGAGGGGCTTCATGGCCCCCCCAATCGATGGGGGGCATAGTTTTAAAAAAATTTTCCGAATTTTTGTGGGTTTTTACGTATAAACTGCTAAAAATGACTAATTTTAGATGTTTTTAAGTTAACTAACTAACTAACTTAAGTTAACATAGTGACAATTTAGGTAAAAATCTGGCGAAGCCGAATAAATTTTTGAAAATTTAGAGCAAAAATTTCAAAATTTGGCAATTTTTGGAGTTATGGCACAAATTTCTACCAACCAACCATTTAGAGTGGTTTAAAAGCATTGTTTCAGCTGTTTTTAGCGTGCAAAACTACCTAGGCACCCTTCGAACTTCACAGCAAGCTTAAAACCCGATTTTTTGGTCAAAATGCTAAATCCGCCGTACCTAACCTGTTTGGGCATGAAACCTGCTGGGAACTGGCCATAATATGCAGAATATCACTAGAAACAAGTTAGTTGTGTTAAAAATTGCAATATTCCATCATTTTTAAGTTTTTTTCATTTTTACCACAGAAACTTATGAAACCTGGCATGTTGATGCTGCAAATTTTCGAGCTAGAAGCTTCAAAAATGCTCAAACTTGGCATATTTTGAGGTTTTTAGTGGTTTTAAAACATTCTCTTTCCTATAGAAGCATTAGTTACGCCTTCCTGAAGCATACGCAAAAATTTTAAAATTTGGTCACCAAATTTTTTCCCCGCTCTATTGGACCCAATGTGGGTGCAAAACATACTCAAATTTTTTTACTGGGTGTACGCTGGGGAAAACCACTATTGCCATGTGATAGAGCAAGTCAAATTATGCCCGCATGCCAATTTATAGTAGCCAAAGTTTGATAGTTGGTTAGATATAGACTTGCAAACTTTCGAAAATCCTTAGCATTTTGGCCAATTTTGGGAGGTCAGCTTTGGTCAATTACTGTACTTACAGAATCAAACTTAGAAACAAATCTGGTACTGTAGGTTATACTTTTAGACTTGCTCTTTCTAATGGGCTATACTAGGCAGCTGCAGCTGCTATGGTTGGGGAGTAGGCGACCATGCTTTTTCCCCTTCTTTTCCGTCATGTTCCCCCCTCCCCCACTGACTATAGCTATTTTTTGCTGCTGAGCTAAAAAATTAACTATTTTTAACTTAAATTTAAGCTTAAGATAGCTATACAATGCTTAAAAATGGGTAAAAATCCGGCGAAGCCGGAAAAATTTCCAAAATTTTTCCTCAAAACCCTATTTTTCCCTTTAGAGTTCTGGGGGGGAAGGCCCGAATCCTGGGGGGGCGACCCAAGTCTGGGGGGAACGAATTTCGGGGGGGCCCCTCCACCCCCCCCCGTAGGAAAAAGACAGAAATCTCCGGCGCAGCCGGAAAATTCAGCGTTCTGAGCGTTAAATTTGGCGTTCTGAGCGTTTCTAATGCAAAATTCGGTGCAAAAGCGGGCACTCACTTTTTTGGGGTAAGATGTTTTTTGGTAGGGGAATTTCGTTTATGCCCCTCATCAGCAGAAAATAAAAGCACAGCAAAAACACCTCAAAGGATACAGGCACGATTTTCAAAAACTCTGGTCCGCATGCCCCGTCACAAAGTTCTGGCTGCGCCACTGTATATAAGCTAAAGTATTTAACGCAAGTTTCAATGAAAGTCGAATTGCACAATTTCTCCAAGTTGAATTATATAGACGTAATTTGATTTTGGCTAGCTTCATCAGGTTTTTGAATTTTAAATGACGTTCCTTCAAAATATTTTTACATACCCTTGCTATTTGTTCCATCCATAATTTTTATCTCCGCACTTTATTCATTTATATATTACTAAACAAACAGCAATAAGCTTTGTCCATAATCCAGTCAAGATTTAAACAATTGATTAATTTTAAGCTAAAACTGACATTTGATTATACAACAGTCCGCTCTATATATAATTCTGAAATATATAGCATAAATCGACGCCAAGACTTCAATAATTTCGGTATATCAGGGTTTTTTTGAAAATCGGGACTGTGTCAAGCTTGTGTCCAGCTAATTTTATTTGTGTCCAGCTAACAAAAGTTGTGTCCAGAAACAAAATTTCGCGCAGCGCTAATATATATAATGTAGTATATATATATATAATTATATAATATATAATATATTATATAAGTGGTATTTAACGCGCTATTTTAGTGTAGGAATAAAATTTGTTGTTGTATACACACAAAAATAAAATTTTAACACACCCAGTACTCAGCCTGCATAAAAGGCAGGAGGCTGCCGTCTATACCAAACGCTAGAGGGGGTCCACATATACCCCTGTGCCAAAGACTAGCTAAGTTTTCCTTGTAGGTGTCTAGAAATAAGCTTAGCAAAATTTAAAATTTCTTAGGTTTCAGAGGTGTTTTCAGGGGTCAACTTTGGAACACTGTCAGAATAGACCGCTTTGGCCAATACCAACCATATGGCATGGGTATGGTTTTACTGTAAAAAGATAGCGCTTTCATTTGCACTATACTAGGTCTCTATATCTGCTACCTTGAGTTCTCTGGGTGGGTGTGTTTTTTCTCCCCATCTTTTCGGGTGTGTTTTTTCCCCGCCCTGACTATATATAGTTGTCTATTGTTAGCAATTGTCTAGCAATTTGCAAGGGTCACCGATGCCACACTTTTCTTGTTGACGTCGCAAGCCACAGGACAAGAATTTTGACAAGAATATAAAATTTAAACGTAGAGAAGCGGGGGATCTGGGGGGCGGAGCCCCCCAGAAGCTGAGAAAATTTTGTAAAACTGATGAAAATCCTTGATGGAAACACTCAAAACTTTGATTTCGGCAGCCAGTAAAGACCCAAAATATAAACAAGCTGCCACAGGACGAAAATTGTTTAAAATTATGGTTTGGGTTAGGTTTACTTATTATTATATATTTCCACGACTCTGTATATACAACGAATGCACACAACTTCACAGAACACTATAAAGTAAATATAATAATAATAATATAATAAATAAGTAAAAATAGAAATGTTAAGCATAAGAGTACGTAGGTACATAGTTGCGGAACGATTAACCAAGTTAAGATAGGTGGCCAAAGCCTAAAGGAGAAAAAATGTAAGGATAAGAGCGGGGGTCTGGGGGGCGATAGCCCCCCAGAAAAGTTAGAGCTTTTTTAAAGATTTGGGATGCTCAGGAATTTTTTCTGGACACTTCTCTATGAAAAATTTAGCTGTGTCTACCTTGTGTCCAGCTAAGAAAATTTGTGTCTGGACACGCTCCTGGACACAAAAAAAAAACCGTGCGGTATATATATACAAGTAGGAAAAATGCTCCTTGCAGTCGCATGAAAAAGTTAATATGAGCTATGATGGTCAACATTTAAATGTGTCAAGGACAAGAACACATCCAAGTACATATAATACATCCAATACATCCAAGTACACATTTAAGGCCACCATATAAGTCAACAAAACGAAACCGAAGTCCAATCTAATGAAGAAACGAAAATGTGGAACTTACACATGTTGTGAAATCTTGAGAAATCACATTTGAAGTTATCATCGCAATCATCACATTAATTCAATATTCCCAAGCCAATCAAATCGTTTATAAACACTGATGCTTATATGCCAACCGTAAACTGTACATATGTTTGCCATTTTAGTCGCGTCAATATGAGCCCAAGAGAAACGTAGCGGCTCATATTAGCCGTTTACATCTTGTCCTCTACTTATTTAGATGTTGGCTCATATTAAACATTTTAAATCTTGTCCTTGACACATTTAAATGTTGACCATCATAGCTCATATTAACTTTTTCATGCGACTGCAAGGAGCATTTTTCCTAGTGGTCAAGTTTGGTATCAAATGAAAGCCCTTGGCAAGGCGATCAACTTTTGTCATTATAGCACCCACGAAAAGTGGTTCCATCGCTCTGCGGAGAGAGTACATTCGTGTGTTGTCAAGCGTGTAAGTTCAAAAACGCGAAAAATTGTCAACCTCTAAAATGAAAGCGGCCAAGATTGTTTCATTATATCTTTAGCTAAAATGAATGTGGCAAAGATTGTTTCATTATATATATAGCTGGAGTGGAGGTAACAATACAAAATCCTTCAGGCTTGCTATATATAAGTTAAAACCCACCCATTATGGATGGTATCACACTCTGATACAATACCAAAAATGAAATAGGACAAGTAGGAAAAATGCTCCTTGCAGTCGCATGAAAAAGTTAATATGAGCTATGATGGCCAACATTTAAGCGTGTCAAGGACAAGACTTAAAATGTTTAATATGAGCCAGCATCTAAATATGTAGAGGACAAGATGTAAACGTCTAACATGAGCCGCTACGTTTCTCTTGGGCTCATATTGACGCAAATGAAATGGCTAATATATTTTGTAGATACAAAGGCTTTCTTCAGATAGTCAAAAGGTTAGGATGGTTTGCATATGCAAGGATGGTAAGGCTGGATGAAATCTCACTAGGTAAGTATATATCGTCTGTGACAGTTCTAATTTTTATTTCCTTATTCAGGTTTATATTGATTGCTTTTGTTAATAATTTATATACATGTACATACGTATAGTGAGATCTGAAGCAGCGTCGTAAAACAAACACATTTTTTGAAGTGAAGTTGAAAAATCTGGCAATTCTGATTTTTGCTAAACGTATACGCCAGTATTAATATTCAGTCTTTGCTGGCTAGGTTTAATAATGTCTGTTTAGAGGACACGTACCACAGGCGTAACCAAAGTGAGCGTCAATATGAGCCCAAGAGAAACGTAGCGGCTCATGTTAGACGTTTACATCTTGTCCTCTACATATTTAGATGCTGGCTCATATTAAACATTTTAAGTCTTGTCCTTGACACGCTTAAATGTTGGCCATCATAGCTCATATTAACTTTTTCATGCGACTGCAAGGAGCATTTTTCCTACTTGTATATATATATATATGCCATATGCGGGGGAAAACCCACCCCGAAAATTTTTTGGCAAGTTGCCAGGAGCATTTCTAACCGCTCCAAAATGAAAGAGCGGGTTGCTTTTAGTATAACTGCATCAAAATCATAGTTTCCCTGGAACTTTGGGTCTGGGGGGGGGGTAAATCTTGGCGACCTCCGAAATGTGTTGGGGGTATATACCCCCCAACCCCCCCCCCGGAATTCGGACCTCAGAAATTTCAAAAAATGGCCAAAAAATGCAAAATTTTCTGTAATTTAGCCCTCTTTTCATCAAAATAAGGCTTGTTCTTAACGTTTTAGGTGTTTTTGCACCGTTTTAAAGCGATTTTAGGTTAAAATTTTAGAAAAATTTTTTTCAAAAAAATGACCATTTTTCGACCAAATTTAGCTAACTTTTTGGGTCCAAAAATCGTTGGGGGGGGGTTCGGGGGGGGGGGGAGCCAAAAGTTGGGGGGGAAAAGTCAAAAATCGGGGGGGGGGTAAATTTGGTCAAATTTCTTGTGGGGGGTAAGGAAACTATGATCAAAATATATATATTAGTTTTTGTTGAAAAATTTAGGTTATACGTACGGTTATAGTGACCTTTGAAAATTTGGTATGTTTGGTTCTGCCGGAAATTTTTCCCCTGAAGGGCAGGGCCCCCTTCTTAGACAATCCTCCCAAAACTCCTCACGAACCCCACCAAACCCCCGCACAACTCCCCCAAACCTCCCCCAACAAATTTTTTCTATTTTTATGCCAAAAATCGCATTTTCAGCCATTGCTAATCCCGAAAAAGAGTAATATTAACATTATATATTAACATTGGACAGTGTTTTTAAACTAGAAAATTTGATTTCCAACATGTTTCTGAGTCCAAAATAAGGTCAATGTTGAGACTAAAAGTCCATAAAACCGTTAAAACATATATATATTTCTCGCGATAATAAACACGTTAAGAAAAAAATTTGGACTTTTTTGGAAAACATTGCAAAATTTACCCTAAAAATACCCAATTTGTGGCAAATTTTCGCGCCTTCGCCAATTTACGCCCCCTCCAGTTGGGGAGGGCCGGGGGCAGGGCCCCCAAACATTTCTGAGGGGGTTGGAAAAAATGGCTGGGGGGCTACCCCCCTAATCATAGATGTGTTAGGGAGGGTGGGGGGTAGACCTCAGACCCCCCACCCTCCCTAACACATCTATGAACACAAATTTTCGAGACCCGCCCCCTACTTTCAAATTTTTGCTACCCCCACCCCCAAAATTTTTGGTTAAACACAGGAAGAACTGGCGTTATAAATCCGTTAAATATTCATTGTAAATTCACTTAATTTACAATGAAATTTTAATATTGTAAACACATTGTAATTTTTTACAACAGGAATACCATGTTTTTACAACATTATACTTTCATTTTAAAATTTGCATAACGTTTTTACAATGAATGTATAACATTGTAAAAAGGTGTATAACATTTTACAATGATTTTACACTGAATTTACAATATGGTAAAAACAGTGTAGATTTTTTACAACGTGTTTTCAATGGATTTACACTGTGGTAAATACATGTTATAAGCACAATATTAGTGTTGTAAAAAATAAAATGAATGTACAACAAATGTATATCGTGGTAAAATTATGGTAAAATCATGGTAATATTTAATACGATTTTACAATGGCTTTTCAACATTGTAAAGACATGAAACAGTCATTGTAGCTTGCCGTTACTCACTGTCTCTTTTTATCTCGCGTTCCCTTCGTTGATTATTCGAGCAAATACACTCTGCTAAATTGCTCATTTTTTATTTCATCCTGCCAGTTCCATCTTTGCTTCCGTATTCTGCCGAAGAATCAAGCCTTCATCAGGTAAATAGGTACGTATTATGTCATTTTGAACTTAATTTTAATATTGTGTACGTACGTTGTAATACGACTGGGCTTATTCTAGGGAATTTTTCTTGGGGGCCCTCGGGGAGGGGGGGGGGAGAAAATTTTTCAAAATGTTTCTAAAACCATGCTAAAAACTGCGCTATTTTTATAGTAATCGCCAAAAAGGTTCGTTTTTATTGAAAAAATAAGCGGATTTAGTGTTAAAATAGGCAAAAAGTGAGTAAAAATCTTTGAAATTTTGGCCTTCTTAGCGATTTCTTTTAGGGCAAAAGTTGGTGCCAAAACCCAAAAGGGGCACCCACTTTTTTGGAATGGGCTTTTGTGGGGGAGAACGAATTTTGGGGGGGCAAGGTCGTTTATTAGGAGGCCCCCAGTAGAATAAGCCCAGTCAGTAGCGGCGCCAGGATTTTTTGAAGGGGGGGCCGACCTAAAAATCCCATTTTAGCAAAGATTTGCCGATTATTTAAAAAAATTCTTAAAAACACTCAAATTATGCATACTAGAACAAAAAGTGCTCCTTCGTCGCATGTAAAATACATATGAGTACTCTCAGGCAGGTTGTAGAAACACGGAAACTAGCCTGTAAAATACATATGAGTTCCGTAGGGAGGTTGTAAATTAAGGAAAACAAGTTGCAACCGCTTAACATATGAGCCTGTCCTACAACGAGGCTCATATTGGCGTATGTCATAATACGAATAATTTGCAGATATATATTTTACTTTTATATAAATACATACTGCATAAAGCTTTTCATTACAAATTATCCTTCATATATATAATGTTGATCAGTCATTATAGTGTGCATATGCTCAATACGGTACGCCATGAGGCGCTCTGACTCACAGCCAGTGGGAATGCATTCTGCGTGTATAATGTGAAAGTGTTTCGAGAATGCATTAGAGGTGTGCCATAGTGTTTCAGGAAACATCAGGTTGCATGTACAGTTCAGCTTGAGCAGTCGTAGTTCACTTCAGTCCATTTCTTCTGGGCCATGACGTCTATTCATTTTTCCGTAATGTGGATGAAGCTGAGGTTCTTTAATGAGGCTTTAATGTGGAATGCACTGTGACGCCAATATGAGCCTCGTTGTAGGACAGGCTCATATGTTAAGCGGTTGCAACTTGTTTTCCTTAATTTACAACCTCCCTACGGAACTCATATGTATTTTACAGGCTAGTTTCCGTGTTTCTACAACCTGCCTGAGAGTACTCATATGTATTTTACATGCGACGAAGGAGCACTTTTTGTTCTAGTTTTCTATTATTTTATATATGTATGCTCATGAAGGTATATATGTACGTATAGATATCTTTCAACAGTAGCAAGCAAGCCAACCACAGCACTCCACAACCACTTTGAGCATGCAGTTCTTTGACAAAAGTTGCTCAGCTCACTTAGGGCTTTCATTTGATACCAAATTTGACCACTTTTGAAAAATGTCATTTTTGATCGAAAATCGCCTAAGACCCACCCCACCCCACCACAGCACTCTACAGCCACTTTGAGCATGTAATTCTATGACAAAAGTTGCTCAGCTCACTTAGGGCTTTCATTTTGTACCAAATTTTACCACATTTGAAAAATTTCATTTTTGACCGAAAATCGCCTAAGACCCCACCCCACCCCACCCCACCACAGCACTCTACAGCCACTTTGAGCAAGCAATTCTATGACAAAAGTTGCTCAGCTCGCTTAGCGCTCCCATTTGATACCAAATTTGTCCACTTTTGAAAATTTTCATTTTTTACACCATGACCTCCCACCGACCTGACCCTCCAGATGGCAAAGTGGAACCAGCACAGCAAGATGGGTGGGTCAGACGGCAAAACGGATGCCAGGAATGAGCTGGGCGCACCAGAAAACCCCTATAGACAATGTTTTGTCGGGCTATGTACAGTCCTATATGGTGTTCCCGGAAGTCGGTACCGACCGGACCCTCCAGACGGCAAAGTGGAACCAGCACAGCTAGATAGGTGGGTCGGACGGCAAAATGGACACCGGGAATGAGCTGGGCGCACCAGAAAACCCCCTATAGACAAAGTTTGGAGAGGCAAAGTAAAGCCTACTATGGACCTCCGGGAAGCGGTTACCGACATGACCCCTCAGACGGTCAAGTGGAACCAGCCCAGCAACTTGGGTTACTCGGGCAGCAAAACTGATAGCGGGAATCGATTCTCCGTCCCAAAAACCTTTGTATGCAAAATTTGAGCCACCCACGTAGCAAAATAAGCGAAAAAATTAAGTTCAAAGTTCGACCCAAAATTCACCAACTTTGGCCGGCCAGTACCGAAAAATTACGCACGAAGACGGAAAATCATATAGCATTTGAACGACCCCGATATGTGTACTGTTTAACCATATAGTCAGTATTGCCCCATATATAGCCCAATCTGACTTATTAAGGCGCCTTTGAAGCATACTTTTTGGCCATTTTAGCGTTTTGGCCGAATTTGGCCCCCAGCCAAAAATTTTTTCCGGCCCTGGGAGGCATAAAAACTAGCTTATTTTCTTATTTTTGATTTGTACCACAAGAATATATATGGGTTTCATAGGCAAAAATTTTTCTATCTGTAGTTATTCAAGCTACAAAACCCCCTTATGAGACATCAAAAGCGAGAAACCGAAAAAAACATCACTCTCGTAAGCGATTTTTGGCATAACTTTTTAACGGAAAGTGGTACGGGGATGAAACTTCGCATACATACTAAACTCGACACGTACAATTTTTTGCGCACATAATCTGCGCAGGAATCTGCGCAGCTGCTGCGCAGCCTTGTTTTACACGGTCATTCGACCATTGTCACTCATATTATAGGGGTCGCTACCGCGACCCCTATGATAAACAGCTGAAAAATTTTTCAAGCGGGGGGCCCGACACCCCAAAGGCGGGAGGGGCCCAAGTCCAAAATGGGCCCCCCCGCCTGGCGCCGCCACTTGAACCCAGTACGTCTATGTAAACATGTACAGACGTACAGTATAGAGGTCGGGGAAAAAAAACCAACCCGCAAGTGGTGGGGAAAAAAACCAACCCCCCGTTTGGGCGATGGGGATGATTTGGCGGGCTCATATTTTGCATGCAAGTTGGTAGGGCCCATCCCACCTACCACGCCAAATTTGAGCTAAATCGGGCCACTTTTGAGCATTTTGTGACATTTTGAAAATTTTGGATTTTTTGACCCCCCCCACACAAAAAATTCAAAATTTGCCTATTTTTGAAGGCCCGTAGAATATTTTCCATAGTAGTTAGTTAGACAATAACTTTTAACAGGATAACAACATGAGCTCTTTCCAAAAATTCGCCTTCCTGTGACGCTTGGCAAGCTGCCAGCAGAATTTTAATAAAATGGGAAAATAACGCCAAGGGGTGGGGGGAAACCAATTTTTTGCTTTTGCTGCCAAACTCCCAAAAATGGTTATTAGTTCCTCAAAAGCCATCCACGTAGCAAATATAATGCGTTCTTTCACGAGAACAGCTCAAAATTGCATTTGGACTTGGCAATTTTGTGCTAAGAAGGTAAAAACCAACCTCATTTCGTCGGATAGGCTGTTAGGCTCAGCAAAAGTGGTCAAAAAGTACTCTGGGACAAAGAAAGACGCGAAAAACACTGAAACACATTTATTTTTATTTTATTTCATCGAATTTCCAAAGATTTACAAATTTTTGCATTTTAACATAGAAACTGACAAATTTGATGAAATCTAGCCAGTTGATGCTGCAAATTTTGATGTCTGATTTTCTCGCTTATTATGAGGAATATCGCAAAAATAACTGCAGATATGAAGTCAGCGACGCCGATTTTACCTGCGGCATGCATAAAATCGCTAATATGAGTTACCCTGACCGAATACTGTGGTTGGTTTTTTTTCCACCGGTTGGTTTTTTTCCCGCCATTGGTTTTTTTTACCCCGGCTAATTAACCGTTAATTAACTAATTAACGACAGGACCGTAGAGAGGCGATTTATATACCAAAATGACAGTCCAGACAGGCTAGATAAGAAAATAACTTGTAGCCGGATTGCTCCACTGGGTAGTTCTGCAGAGTCCAAAAAGTGACTCTCTTTGGTTTTTTTCCCGACCTCTAGGAGATATAGACTCATAAACAAAGTTAGATTTTTGGGGAAGATCTTGCAACTCCGCGAACTTCGCAAAGCAAGCGACATCTCACTACATTTAGAGAAGTTCGCGAAAAAGTTAGCAAAATTGGCAAAATTACTAGCTAGCTATAGGGTTGGTTTTTTTCCGGAAAAAAAGTCGAGCGGAAAAAAAGTACTTTTTTTCCGGTTTTTTTCCGGTTTTTTTCCGACTTTTTTTCCGCTGTCCTAATCATGCCAGGCGTCTCAAAATTTGTTTCTAGCACATTTGTAGTCTGTCTTAACGAATATTTCGTCATGTAAATGCCATTTGAGCACTTTAATAAGCTTTTCAACGTATCCAACCACAGCAATTTTGAAAAATTTTTCAAACTAAGTTTCAACAGAATATGGGCACAATTCCCAGTTACCCTAGTTTTGGGAGCAGTGACAACTTTCAAATAATTTCCCGTGTGCATAATTTTTTCTTTCACAACTCTGGATTTTAGATGCAAGTAAACAGCCGTCGGTCTGTCTGTTCTCAGCCATAATTACAGAGTGTCTCGTTAAAACTGACAATAATACTTACAAAACTGAGCAGTTTATGAAAAATTATGAAAACTCCAAACTAAGTTCGTGTTTCAAAATAAGAGTAAACTCTAAGCAAAGCCAATAATTTGGAAAAAAGGGGCAAAATTTGAGAAAACTACCAAAATTTTTCATTTGAACGTTCTAAAACTTCCCAGAATGATTAAATTTTTTCGACTTTTTTTCCGTTTTTTTCCGACCCTCCGGAAAAAAAGGAAAAAACAAAAAAAACCGTTTTTTTTTCCGGGACTTTTTTTCCGATGCCCAACCCTAGCTAGCTATATAATTTGAGAGGTTTTCCATATCTACCAAAAAATTTGCAAAAAAAATTGAAATTTAATTTTAGACATATGTTTTCGCGAAGTAGCGAAATTTCGCGAAGATTTTAGCGAAGGTTAAAGCGAATTTCGATAAAATCTTCTGGAACTTCCCAAAAAGTTGCTGAACTTGCTAAGATCTTACTCGAAATTCGCCAAAATTCTACGAATTTCGAAGTGAAATTCATGTGAATTTCGCTAAACTTTTAGCGAACTTCGCGAAGGCAGCAAATCTTGAGCCCGAATTAGATTTTAAATTTTTTTTGCAATTTTTTGGTGTATATAGATATGGAGAAAACTCCTCTCCTCAAATTAGCTGGCTAACGATTTCGCGAAGTTCCTTAACTTTTTCGCGAACTTTCTAAATTGTGAACTCGCAAAAGTTAACTTTGTTTTTGAGCTATAGTGTACATGTATATGTACATGTACCAGTGAAGTGATAAATTCTACTCATTAGACCGTAATTTGTGGCAAAGGGGTCAAGTGTCGTTGAAATTTCGTTACCTGCGAAACGGAGAAGGCGGAGCCGGGAAAGGTTCTGAAAACTTAGGGCAGGAATGATAAAATTTGACAATTATTATATAGATTATGGGGGAAGGTCTGAAATTATTGGAGGTCTGTCATGAGGGGCTTCTCGAATTAGGGCCCCCTCCCCTCCCCTCCCCCGAAGTATTTGGACTACTTTTTAGACCCATGACCCCAAAACTCCAACAAAATGTTTCTATTTTGTTGCTAAAAATCGCATTTTCAGCAGTTTCTAATATGTCACACATCATCCTACCATAAAGTATATACAATTTTAACATTGGCCAGGGGCAGGGGTTTAAAACTAGAAACTTTAGTTGCCAATATGTTTCTGAGTCCAAAATAAGGTCAATTCTGAAAAAAATTAAAATTTATCCTAAAAGTATACGTATATACTAGTAACAAAAATGCCCTAACGGTCATTGCTAAAGGGGAGAATAGGGAAATGCTGCTAAAGGGAAAATGTTAAATAGTTTCGTCCAGATTAATGTCAGTCAGCGAAACAGATTAGAAACCAGCTGAGCAGAATAGGGAAACTAGTCAGCTCAAATGATTGAAACCAGCTTTTGTGCAGAGTAACATGCAAACTGAACGGGAAGCAATA
>JASAND010003016.1:0-19515 GCA_030248195.1 Trissonchulus latispiculum
GTAGCTAAAAAATGCCGGTTCTGGGCCAGGAGCCAAAGTCTCAGGGATTGCTCATATTGACTGCGGCCATGAATAACCGTTTCGGCCCCCGCCACAGGGCCTCATCAGACGGCTAGGCAACCGTTACGGTTTTTCTATTTTCTTTATTTTTTCAACGCACAACACATATTACAAACATCAGATACAAGACTAAAAGCATCACATTTATTAGTTAACCCAACAATGAAAAATTTCCCATTATGAAAAAGTCTAATGGTACCACCCTTCATTTTCCAAATAATTCCACTGTAAATTTCTAGCTCTAAACATGCACTAGTGTAGACGTTTCTTACCTTTTCGTATAGAGCTTCCAGATCCACTTCATAACCAAGATGATGAGATACAACCAAATTGCAAACAGTTTGGTTCTTCACCACTAGTTTCAGAATTTTACACAAGTCGTTGATGCAAGCATTAGCATCTTCTTCAGATTTAGCTCCCAGACATAGGAAGCTTCCAGTAGAAAACAGCAAAAATGTGCAAGGTTTCAGAGCAAGGATGGCTCCACTAAACCGTCTAGGATTATAAACTGCACCCGGAATTGTAAGTAAGTCAAGCTTTGAGTCAAATTTGCCTTTCAATACCAAATTGACAATCTTCATAGCCTCTTCTCTGACACGTCTGTAGAGATGGATAGTGCTTATAAATTCGTAATTTATCAACAAATTGTTTTACAATGGAATCATTCTTTTCACTCCTTTTTCTCAAATAGTCTATAATTTCATCAAAACTCCAACCCCCCACCCTTTTTATTAAAAAATAAATACAATATTCACCACATACAATAGTATCAAAGTCCTGTAAACCATAGTAATTAAATTTGTCAATTTTATACGCTTCTTTACATTCTTCTATAGGATCCAATCCATAGCTATCAAAATACTCCGTATAGTGATCAAAATACATTGCAATCCAGTGTCGTCCAGGAGCAACTGCGGGATCAGTGTTGAGAACCAGACATGCCGGTCTAGCTTTTACTACAGGTAATTGATCACTCGGAAATACCCCCAGGAAGCATCTTTTTACCAAAGGATCCATTTTTAAAGTTTCAGCAATCTCTAGACTATTCATATTGCGTAGTCAAAGAATGGAGTCCTATTCTGATCAATGGATATTAAGTTATCAAATTCTCCATATATGATAATTTCCACCCCTTGCGGGTTTGAGTTGAGTGGTTCCTTAAGTTGCATATATAGAGATAGATTACCTTCTCTAATTAACTCCATTGCTCCCCCATCCACACTATCTGCTGTCAAATCAAATACAAAGACTGTGTATCCCTTTTTATAGTCATCATAGGAAATATCGATCCCTCTATCACTTTTAGCTAAATTGATCCCTTCAAACAGATACATGTAAGGAATAACTGGAACTTGTTCCAGTTCATTTTCATAGGATGCTTAGGAATGTATTCATCTCCACACTTTAGGTATAATTCACTAATGTTACAGTTTTCAAACTGTAGCGGATTCTTGGTAAAAGAACCATTGAATGCTTCGGAATCGACCATAACCATGACTATTCTTCTAGGAAGTTGACCAGAAAATATTGAATTTTCCACTATTGTTTGAGACTTTGGTGCAATATGTCTAGTTACCATTTTAATACGTCGAACAGGATATTTTGCTGTATTGTTGTTTCTTAAAATCTTTTCGATGGCCAAACTTAATGATTCTTGAGGCTTCACCTTCCATACGTGCCATTTAACATCTTCCACCTTCACTTTATATTCTGTACCATCACTCATCAACAGAAACTTGTCCACGTTTCTATGTAGCTCAATTGTTAGATCAGTATCACTTAGCATATATCTGTCTTGTTTGAAAAGGTCGCAGTGTAATGGAGCCACCAATTCAACGCCTTTGTTTGTCATAAATGGTTTACCTCTCCATTTCATTGCACCACTTGTAATATCATTGAAATTACCCACAGCATCTTTATAAAACATTGCGAGTTGTTGATGATTAGACTTTGCATCCCATCCATAGCTAAGCAAGACCTCTAAATAAGCCTTGTAAGCATACAGCGGACCACTATTTTCAATCTCCTTATCACTGAGTTTTACAATAACTCGTTCAAATAGGGTAGATCCAAGTAGGTTGATTGGAGCAACAATAACATCACTCTTGTCTACAGTTCCATCAGCCAACTTTGAGTAAGCCAAATCCTTTCCATCTTTAGTGGCACTAAATATACAGGCTTTACTAGCAGATACAAAGATATCCAAAACGATGCTTCTTAAGCTGATTATAACTATTCGCTACGTTTCCTTTTCCAACTATGCATTGGCACACATCTGATGTTGATCTAATAGGTTATTAACTCCATCAGTTACTATCTGGAATGGTGAAGTCTCCGACGAACTCTGTGAATGAGTCTTAAAGTGTAGCGACTACTTGTTACTATCAGATTTCTATGATCTTCGATGCCTTTAACAATTACTAACCACTATATGTACGATCTGGCCAGCGCCTTCATTTTGGCCAAACCCAGGTGACCTGTGTGAAGTAATTTCAGTACATAGGGTCTCAGATCCCGTGGAATTCGAGAACCCCATATCTAGTGATAAATCATTCCTTCGGCGTTTGAATGATTCCAGCGTATTATCAATCTTCTCCGGCCATCCCTTCTGCACAAATGCCATCACTTGTGCCAACTCCAAATCCTTCTTGGAGACTTGTTGAAGTTGAGCAGCGGTAAAATAAATCTTATTCACTTTATCAAGGAAAATCGAGGACACATCCTTTGATGACTTTAGACTCTTTCTCTACTTTTGGCAAAGGCAGTCCTGACAGGAAATCAGCATTCGCGTGCTCTGTGGTCAATCGATACTGGACTTGATACTGATAAGTGATAGCCCATTAGAATAGTGGACCATCGCTGAAGACGACTTGCAGCATGCTGAGGAATACCTTTTTGTGGATGGAACACAGCTACCAAGGGTCGGTGATCTGTAACCAGCTGAAACTGTCTTCCCGCTACATATTTATGTAACGTTTCAATAGACCACACTATCGCTAACGCTTCTTTCTCAATTTATGAATAATCTTCGGCTTTGTTGAGGTTTCGTGAAATGAAAACCACTGGTCTTTCTTTTTTTTCCATCGGAGCCCACCTGTGAAAGAACTGCGCCCAACCCTGCAGAAGAGGCATCGCAGTCTAGTTTCAAAGGTGCTCTGGGATTGCATTGAAGCAAAAAAACTGTAATATTAGAGGTTGAGTCCTTGAATCTTTGAAACGCACTTTCTTCAGCTTCGCCCCATTGCCACTGAACATCTTTGTGTCTTAGGTTTATTTATTCAAAGGGGCAGCTAGAGTTGCCATGTTTGGCACAAATCTTGCATAGTAGTTTATACCATCAATGCAACTTTCTAACTCCTGGACTGACTTTGAAACTGGCATCTTTTAAATGGGCTTTCTTCCACTTTTTTATCGTGAGGATGTATGCCGTTCTTGTCAATAACGAACCCAAGGTAATCGACACCATCTTCAAAAAAACAGATTTCACCAAAGCAAATTAGGAATTTACCAATAAAGTGTAGCGACTACTTGCTACTATCAGATTTCTACATTTAATAACGGAATCAGAATTTAACTGTTTCAATAGCTTTAAGATATTTTAAACACTATTCTGCCGTTATTCTGTTGCAAGGTGTGCAAGCCTGAGTCCGGTTCTACTGTCGGACTGAAATCGTTGTCGATAATAGTACAGGACCACAACACCCTCATTATCTTCAAAGGAGGAAAATATTGTGCCCTTGTAGATAATCTTTCCGTACTCTGTAGGGGCTGCCACAAATACAAACTACTCAGTACCCTGCATCTATCCGTTAATACAGAATAGTAGACTTTTTGAGAAGTCTAAATTCAAAACAACTCAAAGCAGTTTTGCCAGTTTCAAGTATACCAACATTGTCCTGTGTGGAATTTATCATATCATGTCCTTAACATCCATAGATTGATTTCTCTCGAAATTATTTGATTTGGATAGATTGATTACCATTAGATGGTCAAAGGTTAAACTTTTGATGACATATTTCCAGCCAAATCACCAATTCCATCCAATTCCGTATGCAATGCTAGAAACTTTTACCTTCTGTTTTCAAATTATAATTTTTCGAAATTTCCTTTTCAAATTTCAAATTTTCTGTTATATCACCATATTGTCATATTGTACATAGTACGCTCGCATAATGCCTTCGTCACAGTTTTGTAACCATACGAATGCCATCGTATGGCCTTCGTGTGGTAATGGCCTTCGTATGTCACAAATTTGAAATTTTCAAGATTTAGATTTAGTAGCTTTAGATCTTTCATTTTAATTTACCGAAGTAAACCAAAACGTTCTAATCATTAAATATAAGATACTGTTGAATTTTCAAATGCAAATATCAGTCAATAGCTCACTTATTCGAATGTTACAGAGTTAAGGAGCTTTCTTAGATTCTCCTGCTCTTTTTATAATTTGAAATCATTGTGTTTTAGAAATCACTACCACAACTTCGGTCACTTCACCAATTACATCAACACTCAGCTCCAGTAGCATTGAAACCACCACTTCTACATCGACATCGTCATCGTCATCGTCATCGTCATCATCCTCCTCATCATCATCATCAACAACATCAACTACAACAACAACTACCACTGCAACAACTCCTTCCACAGTAGAACCTACATCTTCCTTTATTGGAACAACAATAACTTCAGAAAGAACATCTCCTGTGACTGAGTCTACAAGCTCTACGCCGCAGTCGTCTGAAGCGACATCTTCTGAAACTCAGCCTTCTAGCTCAACACCGCTCACATCTGTAGCGACATCGACTGCATCTGAGTTTGCAAGCTCAACACCGCTCACACCTGTGGCGACATCGACTGCATCTGAGTTTGCAAGCTCAACACCGCTCGCACCTGTGGCGACATCGACTGCATCTGAGTTTGCAAGCTCAACACCGCTCACACCTGTGGCGACATCGACTGCATTTGAGTTTGCAAGCTCAACACCACTCACACCGGTGGCGACATCGACTGCATCTGAGTTTGCAAGCTCAACACCACTCACACCTGTGGCGACATCGACTGCATCTGAGTTTGCAAGCTCAACACCACTCACATCTGTAGCGACATCGACTGCATCTGAGTTTGCAAGCTCAACACCGCTCACACCTGTGGCGACATCGACTGCATCTGAGTTTGCAAGCTCAACACCACTCACACCTGTGGCGACATCGACTGCATCTGAGTTTGCAAGCTCAACACCACTCACACCTGTGGCGACATCGACTGCATCTGAGTTTGCAAGCTCAACACCACTCACACCTGTGGCGACATCGACTGCATCTGAGTTTGCAAGCTCAACACCACTCACACCTGTGGCGACATCGACTGCATCTGAGTTTGCAAGCTCAACACCACTCACACCTGTGGCGACATCGACTGCATCTGAGTTTGCAAGCTCAACACCACTCACACCTGTGGCGACATCGACTGCATCTGAGTTTGCAAGCTCAACACCACTCACACCTGTGGCGACATCGACTGCATCTGAGTTTGCAAGCTCAACACCACTCACACCTGTGGCGACATCGACTGCATCTGAGTTTGCAAGCTCGACGCCACTGACATCTGAAGCGACGCCTTCAAAAATAGTAACATCTTCGATTACTGAATCTTCTAAAACTACCCTTCTGAGCTCAACTGCAGGCTCAAGTTCACTATCGACCGCAACTTTGGTAACCTCCTCAACCCATGTGGCCTCTAGTACCATCCATCCACCCGACTGGAATAAAGTGGCTACGTTTGTTAAATCAATTGTTGATGAATCCAAAGATCCATGCGATGACTTCTTCGAGTATGCCTGCGGAAAATGGATAAATTCCCATCCCCTCCCAGATAATCTCCCACACTACTATATTAGTGACGAGATGCAGCAATATGTAATTAATAAAACGCTGGATGGGATAACAGCAGTTAATGAATCAAGTCCAGAATCCTTAATTAAAACGAAGTTTGCGTATGAATCTTGCACAAAGGATCGAGAAACTGCAGTAGAAGAAATAAAAGATGCTCTGGATTACTACGGCGGATGGCCTCTGATAACGCCAGACTGGGCAGAAGTAGACTTGTCGACACTGCTGGGAGAAATGCAGAGGCGTCACAATGTCTCGGCTTTCGTGTCGCCGGGAGTGCAAATTGATTTTAAAGATGTGCAGAAACGATCATTATATTTGGATCAAGGATTAGCACTATTTAGCAATTTGGCAGATAAGGAAGGTGCAACAACGGCAATAGACACATTGCTCAATATGATAATAAAGGGACTTGGAAAAACAGTTGGCGAAGATCAAGTTCACGCAGCCGCATCCAGTTTTGTTGAATTAGATTCTGACATTGGCAATATCACGACTTCTGAAGAAAATCGTCGAACTTACGAAAGAATGTACAATCCTTATCTGGTTGCAGATTTAGATCACGAATTTCCCTTACATTCGAGTTGGAAATGGACTTCATACCTGGCCAACCTTCTTCCAAGTGAAGTTTCCTTAGGTCCCTCTGAATACGTAATTGTGCAAGAAATTGAATATTATCACAAATTATCAGAAGTATTGTCTACGAGAACCACGAAAGATCTTGCCAACTATGTATTTATCAGACTGCTCATTCCGTTTATAATGTCAGGTTATCTGCCCTTGGACAGCGTTCAAAAATCCGACCGCCTCCGGTTGTTTTCAAATTTAAAATTTTCAAATTTGAAGGCTACTGATCTGACTGACGAAGATTATTGTCTGAATAACATGATTGAACAGTTTCTGCCGGACACAACTGGAAGACTCTATCTCGACGCTATTGGCGGCTTTGACACCGAAACAAGCAACGAAGTCGAGGAAATTATTAATAACATAAAACTTGCTCTTGAAATTAGTTTTGAAACCTTGGACTGGCTGGACTACGTATCTCAGACCGGAGCACTGACAAAAGTGAAAAATATCATTCCGGTGGTAGCTGAACAAACATGGGTTCTTAATGACGAATTACTTGATAAATCCCTCATAAATCTGACTGTCAACGAAGGTGGAAAATGGTTTCAGGTGGAGGAAAACCTGACTAGATGGAATCTACACGAAATGTTTATGTCTTTGGGAGAGCCAGTAAACCGGAAGCAATTTCAGGCCTCCTCAGCACTGGTCAATGCATTCTATGATCCCACCTACAACTCAATAACGATTCCAGCAGCCATTGTGAACAACCCTGTATTCTTCCCAAAAGGTCCAAAAGCATTCAACTATGGATCCGCCGGTATGATTTTCGGCCACGAATTGACTCACGGATTTGACGACGAAGGAGTTCAGTTTGACGAAAATGGCACATTGAACACTTGGATGACTTCCTATTCTAGAAGGGGTTTCAGAGTTACAGCCGACTGCATTGTTGATCAATATTCCGGTTTTTGCTACGATAAATCAACACCAGAAGAATTGTGCCTGAACGGAATCAACAATCAAGGCGAAAATATTGCCGATAACGGAGGCATTCGGCATGCCTTTGAAGCATACAAACAGTATGTTAAAAAGCATGGCAAAGAAGATCCCATTCCTGGACTCCTGGAGTTCAGCATGGAACAGCTATTCTTTTTGGGTTTTGCTGGATTCTGGTGTGGTAGTGCGAATGCAAATTTTACAAAATACCTTGTGGAAACTAATCCTCATAGTCCTGGAAAATGGCGTGTTTTCGGAGCAGCTCAGAATTTCGAGGAATTTGGAAAAGCATTCCACTGCGCTCCGAATACCCCTGAAAATCCTCCTGCAGACGAAAGATGTTATGTCTGGGATAATAGACCTACTCAAGTAAACTCATCCGCAGAATATGTAGAAGCTGCTACTAACATACTAAATAATATGAACAGCACAACAGATCCATGTGATGATTTCTACGAATTTGCATGCGGTAACTTTGCCAACGACATTTCACTGAAGACCGGAGAAACCGTGAATATAGCGACACAGGTACAAGCAAAGGTTTACGACCTCACAATCGAAGCAGTGGAAAATATAAAAGGAACTGATGAAGACGATGCACTGGTTAAAACGAAGAAAATATATGAGAAATGTCGGTCCAGCAAAGTTAGCAGTGAAACTTTTTTCCCTGAGATACTAGCCACTATTGCTGATTTGGGAGGTTGGCCTGCGCTGAATAAATCCTGGACACCTTCTGGAGCTGGATCAGTTTCTGGTTTGGTTGGCAGGCTTGATAGTGAATTTGGAATACCAACTTTATTGACGTCAACGTTCGCTCCAGACAATAATCATGGAAGAAACACTCTTATATTTGGGCAAGCAACCCTCGGACTTCCAGGAAAAGAATTCTTTCTGAAACAAAATGAAGAACCTTTCATCCGTACAATCAAAGAGTACCGATCTTTAATTCATAAGACAATTGATCTGATGTCTAATCATTCCCTGTCTTCGGCTAAGATCGAAAATGAAGTTGCTGAAATATTTGATTTTGAAACCAAGTTGGCTCAGATTATGATGGACAGCAGTAACCATAAAAATTTGAGTGAATTTGTTCATGAAGCGACAATCAAGAGCGTAAAAAAGTGGCTCTTTTTTCAAGGAAAAGATGACTATTTCAAAGTGATTTTGCAAATGAATCCGGTTCCCGTAGGGATGCCGGTTTACTATGCGGGCAGTGCAGATGAAATAGGAAATAATAATTTGGCCAATGTGACGTACGTCGAAGAATTAAATGACTTAGTTGGCTCTGAAGGTGACAGAACTGTTCAAAACTATCTAATGTGGCGTCTGGGATTATCTTTGATTGACTTGATTTGTCCTAGTGGAGTCTGTGGGAACAAACCGCCGGAGACTGATACTGAACGCCTCATTAATAGAACTTGCGTTGAAACATTGCAGCACTATTTGCCTCAAGCAACTGGAGCTGCTTTTATTGAAAACAGCTGGAATGACTTAATTAATGAGGATGTCACCAATTTGACTGAGAACATCTTGAAGGGATTAAGAACAGAGTTGTCATCTCTCAACTGGGTTAATGATCCGGCTACTCTGAATTCAGCTATAAAGAAGGCGACTCAACTGGTGATTAACACAGCTTATCCAGAATGGATTAGAAATGCATCTGCGTTAAATGACTTCATGAAATATTTGATCATATCAGACGATGACACTTATTTTGACCTGACTTTGAAAGTTCGTAAATGGAATGGAATGAAACAAGCTTCTCGCTTTAGCAAAAGTCCTGATGACAGTATATTTACACGATCTCCGATTACAACTGACATCTGGTACTTGCCACGACATAACTCCATCACGATTCCTGCTGGTATCCTGCAGCCACCTTATTTCAAAGTTGGCTTCCCACCAGAGGTGAACTATGGAACCCTCGGAAGTAGAATCGGACAAGCACTGGCTCACGCTTTTGATTATGAAGGCAGTCAGTTTGACGGAAATGGGAAATTTGTTAAAGATAGTTGGTTGTCCAAAACATCTATTAAAAAACTGGAAAACGAAGAGAAATGCATTCAGGAAGAGTACGGATCTATTGTATCACCGCTTGGAGTTGCAATTGATGGAAACCGCACAATGGTAAAATGCCTAAATTTAAAGTAACGTATTCTCGTGCGTAAGGGAACATGTTCTCATAAGTGAAGTACTGCTAAAAATGGAAAAGTTTCTGATTTCACTTAAGAGAACACGTTCACTTAAGAGAACACGGTCTCATAAGGGAACATGTTCTCTTGAGTGGGTGTTCCCTTAAGCGCGAGAATACGATAATCACAATGTGTCGAGTGAACCTTAAATTTTGGGTCATACGGGTACAAGGCAAATCAGGGATGATTGTCTTAAAAATACTATTTGTGTGACACTTAAAAATACGACAAAAAGGGCAACTCTATTTTCTTTATCTGTTGCGTTCAGAAGATGTCGAAGTACTTTTTTCTGCTAACATTCGGACCTGCTGCAATTCTGTTTTTGTTATTAGCCGAGTATTCTCTAGTATCAGTCTAGTCTACAAACAATAATTATACCTTGCTTTGCAAATTTCACAATCTGGAGTTAATTTCAAAAGCACTGGATAACGTGGGGGGAACGGGGGGTGCAGTCTCCCACCAGACCGACTAAAAAGGGTAGATACCCTAAGCGATAAGGGAAAAGGGCCCTTTCGTAAAGAAGGGAAAAGAAGATACGGCCCTCAGCGATTTTTACCTCAAATTGACCTATTTTTATCAAATCTTAGCGATTTACTAGCGAGTCAAAAGTTTTTATATTTACCAATTTTGATCCAAAATGTAAATATTAGCAATTTTGCAAATATTGGGGGCAGACCTTTTTTAATTTTCGGAATTTCTCAGAAGCAGATCCCTGGCCAGAGTCCGAGTAGACCCCTCCAGATTTCCACTCCGTGTAAAAGTGTGCTCAAAAGTTCTAGAGCAGAGCGCCAATAGCAATAACCAACAGACCCGCACAGGATGCTCCAGAAGTTGGAAGGCAAAATGTTTAGTGCTTCTATAACTCTAGCCGGGCTTCCAGAGGATCAAATTCTGAAGTTATATACGCTCGCATTAATGTGCATCCTTTGTAAATGTCAAAATTCAACTCTACTAAAGACGTGCCATGGTACGAAACGGAAAACGGTTGTTTTGGTTAAACTTATTTTATTTCAGGTTGAAAATTTGGCGGATAATGGAGGAATCAAGGCAGCCTTCAATGCGTATTTGGCAAGTAGAGAATATAAGGATCCTGAAACGGACTACAGATTGCCTGGTCTGGAGCAATATACTCCTGAACAAATATTCTTTATCTCTTATGCAAATGCCTTCTGCAGTCGACAAGACGACGAAGCCTTACTGAAACAATTACTGTTAGACTTTTACAGCCCAGCGCGAAACCGAGTAACTGAAACTTTGCGTAACTATCCCGAATTCACTTCTGCCTTTCAATGTAAACCTGGTGACTCTATGTTTCCAGCTGATGCTGAACGGTGCAATGTTTGGTAAATTCCGTTTTCACTTGGACAGTTGGTCTGACCTCGATCGATGCTGCGACAAAATGTCTTTTGGAAGGAGAAGCTGCTGTATACATAAAATTATCGTTAACATAGCACTGGATAGGAAATTCATGTTAAGTAGCCCAATAAAATAAATGCTTTAAATCTTAATCTGGAAATTTTTGCACTATATATTTGTTAATCCTCAGGCTAACTGTCTGGACTTAGCCTGGGGATTGACGGCTTTGCAATTGCAGGTGAAAGACCGGGCCTAATCTGTGAATTTTATGTAATAAATCTACCTACCTAACTAAGAAACTAAGCCCTACCAACTACGATCACAAAGACCGGTTACAAGACTTTACCGAGCAATATCCAAAGGCATCCAATCACACCATAAATCCCATTAGGCACAAAATAAGAAATATGGGGAGCACAAAATAACCGGTGCGCAACAATCCAGAATAAGACAGCTCGTACAAGCGATAGAAAAACAACTAATACATTAGGACACGTCTCAATTAGACGTAAAAGACGAATATGCAAATTAGGAGAGGTTTCCTTTTTGAGCTGTTAGACTGAAGCCGGTTTTAACTGGTTTTTAACATATTGCTTTGCGAAGCTTTGATTAATTCAAATTCAAATTAATACTTGCTCGGTTCGGTGGCCCAATCGGTAGGGCGTCAGTTTAGAAAACCGGAGATTCTGTGGTTAAGTCCTCAATTGACACACACCCGAGCTTCAGTGCACATTTTTCTTTTGTTGTTTCTGTCATTTTATCTAAATTTTATGGTCTGGTGAACAAAATGGATAAGCCAAATAACAGTATATAATTCAGGGTGTCATGGTGCGGCCACATTTAGAAAAGGGTGGAACTCAAGGATAATTGTAGCCTACAGACTAGTGCAAAGGACAGGGCATGCTTTGCTTTGTCGATGCGGGAGTTGTGTAGAAAGAAACTAAAAATCATAAGCTGTCAAGGCGAGGTTGCCTCAAGGGGATTTTGCCCATAGGATAACGTGGGGTCGGGGGTTGGTTGGGATAATGGGGGGGGGTGCAGACCCCCCAGAGCGACAAAAAAGGGTAGACCCCCTCAGCGAAAAGGAAAAAAAGGCGGACCCTTTCGTCCAGAAAGCAAAAAAGGGCAGACCCCTCAGCGATTTTCGCTGAAAATTGGTATATAATTTTTAGCAAATTATAGCGAATTTTTTAAAAGCATTTCTTAAAAATTGCTAAAAATTGTCATTTTTTACTACTTTTTGGTCAAAAACGTTAAAAATTCGCAATTTTTGCTAATTTCAAGGCAGACCCCCATAAAATTTCGGATTTTTTAGGGGTAGAGGGGCCGAGGTCGAGGTAGACCCCCCCCAGAATCAGACCCCTTGTTAATGTATGATTTTGCCATTTGGCTCTTTTAACTTAGAGAACAATTTTTCAGCTGAATCGTAGCTGATGTTCGTATAATTACGAAATTGAAGCAAAAACAAATAAGCGGGCAAACTATAAGATTTTCAGAGAACCCCTACAAGAGCAAGAGCAAGATTTTTTTAAATTGTAACCACTTTTATAGAGAAAAATTACTATTCACTGCCAAACTTTCGTTTGTTCATTTCTTTTCATTTTTTCTGGAAAGTTTTCTCTATGTCTGGCTATTTACTCCTCATGACGACAGAGATTACACCTATCCATACCGGGAATGGACTGTCAATAAGATACCCTGTAACAGTTGCCTTCGTTTGTGTTTTATGTAAGTATTCTGTTGTTTGTGTTAACCTCTTATGCTGAACAATTCTAAAACTTGCAAGATTCTTTGAATACAGCACGCAGTAGAAATGATGCCACTGATGACGTCATCGTGTGTGGAGCAGGCAGTGGTGCTGTATTTCGGTATTGCCATGGCACTCTGGGCTAGTGTTGGGATTGGCCGAAAATTTCCATGGTTGGCTTGGCTTGGCCGGAGTTTGAAGTTGGCCGGCCAATTGGCCGTTGGCCGTTGGCCGGCCATCGGCCAATGGCCAACGGCCAACTGGCTGGCCGTTGGACGTTGGCCGCTCGTTGGCCGTTGGCTGTTTCTTGGCCGTAAGCTATTGGCCGCTCTTTAGCTATTTGTCAACGTTGGCGAGCTGGAATTTACTATTACTACCGTGCTTATGTTAACTACCGGTTTACTGTCCGGTACCAAACCGGCACTTAAATGGCGAAACGATGCAGGTTCTAATAAACCCCTAACCTAAGGTGCAACTCGATCAAAGAAAAGTAGAAGCCCTATCTAAAGATACCCTAAAGAAATAAAGAAGAAGTCATTGTATTTACTAGAACTTACGATTGATTTAATAAGGCATAGAATAAAGGCGATAATGGAACAGTAATTGGCTCTACAGGCCGCAACACAGACGGAAGAACAAACAAGACTGATTACATAAGCTGTAAAGCTACATGATGTAAGCTAGATAGTTGCTGTTTGATATTGATACGTTGATCATTCACGAAAGACTAGTAAAGTAATTTAGGGTGGATTAACAGTCAGTAAAGTAGGTTTTTAACATCATCCCCCTGGAAATGAATTTAGCGCCTGATAAATTCCAAGATAACGAGAATGCTACCGTAATTCGAGTAAAGAATAAAAAGTAAGTAAAGTCCCATTTCCAACTCCGTATGAGCGGACCTAAACCGTGCAACACCGTGCGGTGCGCCATTCAGATGCCCACATAAGAGTGAAAGAAAAGAACTTCAAAAGAAAGAAAGATTTGGTAGCTATTGGTAGTCAAATACAAGTAACCTCGAAACGTAGGGGTTAGATGTTTCACATTGAACGTAAACTTGATAACAATATTAGACTAACTGTAAATCCAATTTAAAAAAAAAGAAACGTAAGTTCACTAAGAAGAAAATCCCACAATAGAAAAACAAGTACCCTAAAGACCACTATTAAATAAATCCACACTAACACACAAAACCACTTCACACACAAAACAATCACACTTACAAGTACTTATATACATACATTAACAAGGGGTCCAATTCTGGGGGGGGTCTACCCCGACCTCGGCGAGGGGTCTACCCATAGGTTAACGCGGGGGGGGGTCTGGGGGGGGGGTCCAAGCCCCCCCCAACCCTAACAAGGTACAAGCCCTATCGCCGTCGGGGACAAGGGGTAAGGAAAAAATGGCCAAGGGGTAACAAAAAATAGCCGGAAAAAATGAATTTTTACAGTAAAATTTCAAAAAATTTCCGGCTTCGCCGGAATTTTTTACCTCAAATGTTTAATTATTATGAAACTTTTTCCAAAAATGGAAGATTTTTTGCAAATTTTGACAAAAAATTGGCAATTTTAATAAAATAAAAAAACAAATATTTTCTTAAGGTACAAGCCCCCCCCCCTGAAAATTTTTGTTCAAGGTACAAGCCCCCTCAAAATTTTTTGGGACAAGCCCCCCCCAGGACACGACAGTATGTTAATCTATGGGTCTACCCCTGAAAAATTCCAAAATTTTAAGGGGGTATGCCCCAAAATTAGCAAAAATTGCGAATTTTTAGCGTTTTTGACCAAAAATTAGTAAAAAATGACAATTTTTAGCGATTTTTACGGAATTTTTTGAAAAAATCGCTAAAATTTACTAAAAAATTACCTATTTTTGGTAAAAATCGCTAAGGGGTCTACCCTTTTTTCCTTTCTGGACGAGAGGGTCTGCCCTTTTTTCCTTTTCGCTGAGGGGGTCTACCCGTTTTTTGTCGGTCTGGTGGGGGTCTGCACCCCCCCCCATTCCCCCCC
This sequence comes from Trissonchulus latispiculum, assembly GCA_030248195.1. Taxonomy (NCBI): domain Eukaryota; kingdom Metazoa; phylum Nematoda; class Enoplea; order Enoplida; family Ironidae; genus Trissonchulus; species Trissonchulus latispiculum. The sequence goes on from JASAND010003016.1 coordinate 14,816, forward strand.
CCACGTTATCCTATGCTTATATAGAGCTCTAACAATGCAAGAAAATCACTGCTTTACAAGAGTAATATACGACATTCATTCTATACACAGTCCAAAGTACAAAGTTACCTTTACAACGATTCAATACATCTTACCTTTACAACAATGAAAAAGAAGACAAATATAGGTTGACAATGGATCTTATTACATGGCATTAAACAGTACATTTTATCGAATAAATGTAGCTTTAAGCTAACAGTACAAGAAAAGAAACAATTACAAACTGACTACAGATTCACAGATAGATAAGAGTAGAACGTAACGTTTTTAGTACGGCCATTACTAACAAAACAAGAAAAAACAAAAACCTAGCTACTAAACAAGATATATATAGACGCTGGCATCTTGTTTTTATTGGTCCTTTTAATATATGTAGGACTCGTTTTGCCTCTTTTGAGATGCCTTAATTTTCTCTGCGTCTCTATTTACAGCATTATTCTTTTTATGGGCGTTTTAGCTGTATGCATATTAATACGGTTAACAATTACAAAATACAAAATTCAAAATACAAAATACTGAAGTAGATAAGTAAATGCCATATTAGCAAAAATCGAATAACAGTAACTCTGATTAACAATACAAAAGTCTAACTAGACTAGCAATACAATTGGTGACTTCTCAAATTCCGTACGCACAACATACTAAGCTTGACTAATAGTAAACCGTATATAAGCGACTACGCGCTATCCGTACTAGCAAAAATACTAACCAAAATAACAATAGCAAGCGAATTCCAACTTAGTACCAATAAGTTCGTCTTCGAAACAAAATAACGAGGCGTTTTAGGATTACACGTATATAATTAGCCTCTGAAGATTACTTCTTCTTCTTCAAAACAACAACAAAACAACGAAGAAATTGCTTGCTTTTAAATGACTTCAAGATACTTCAAAGTAGTAAATTAACAAAACAACTGCTTTAGTAAAAAATTCCACAAAACTGAGCTTTAAGTAATTCAGATTAACGATTAGCAAAAACTAGACCAAAAATTAGTACGAAAAGTAGAGAAAAAGTAAAAAAAAGTGAAAAAACAAAATACAAACGATACACGCTACCAGACGACAGCACTAGTCATATGTATATAAGACTAGGAGCATTGTGGGTAGCTACGTACTAGGTGAAGGAAATCTTGCACTTAGCACGCAAAAAATAACGATATACAACCCGATGACCGTAAAGAATAGTCTTTTATACGTACATCTGGTATATGTGTATTTCTAATATCAAGATCTAATTGTGGAGAAAGGTGATGACAAAGCTCGTGGCTGAGAAGTAATAATCACATCGGACTTTTCCAAAACAAGCCCATTTTCCATATACGTATTTTGCTTCAGCTTATCATAAGTGCTTTTTTCCATATCCACAGCACTTGAGTTGCCCTTTTCTTCATCAAATAATAAATCCAAACCATACGTATCCTTCTTTGGGGCAATAGTCAATACAGTTCCCATAAAAGCTGAAGTATCACTCATTGAGCCACTATTCGCAAGAGCTTTGTTAGATTCCACTTTGCTTCTGCCATTCTCTAACTGTTCAAAAGAATCTTCACTTGAAGGCAGTACGTATACTTCCATAGTTAAATGTCTTCCAGGAAAATCAGGATCAGGGACACGTATCCACTTTGTTTCCAACTCTTGCTCTTCTTTGAGATTTCCACTCCGTTTAGGCTTTATATCTGTAGGCTGATGACTTAGTACAGAATCCAAAGGTTCATCATCAATGGAAGGGGCAATGCTTGTTCCAATAAAGTCCATGCAAGGGTCATAGTGTTCCAAGTCCTTCACAGCACGAGATATGCCATCATTGAGATCATTGTGTCCTGAAGAAGTCGCTTTATAGCTCTTGTCCAAATGATCAGACTGCAGTGAACATAAAGTCGAATTTGAAATAGTCGAAACCTGGGACCTTGAGCACGAAAAATTATGGTATTGGCATTTTCTGCCCAGACTATCTGTCTGCTTCGAGATACCATAGGACTTATCAAAATTATTCGAAGAAAACCCGTTCAAACAAGTGGATTTAGGTTTAGGGAGGTATGACCTGTTTTGGGGGGTCAAAAACGTACATTTTCCAAAATTTCGACCACAAGAAGCAAAATTCGAGGGGTAAAAACGTAAACTCCTGTTCCAGCGCATCGCGCTTGGCCAAAAACTACTGTTCATTTGACTCTGAGGGTCCAATTTTGCAAATCGACCAGAAATATTTTGAGATTTGGGCCAAATGGCACTATGGCCGTATTGAAAAACGTTTTGGCCTGTAAAAAATCTCGGAGAAACAAATCTAGGAAACCAATATCGGTTATAGTAGCAGTTCATAGGGCTACTCCTCATTGCGCTATTCGTTTGGTTCTGCCATCCCGTAAAAAAATTTTCGCCCGAGAAATCTGGACATACATCAGAGGTTCGAAAATGACTATTTTTCGATGGATTTTTCGACCTAGAAAAAGAAGTCTGAGGGTTAGGACGAAAAAAATGGTTGTTTCTGGTGTAATTTCCTAGGCCACAACTGGGAATAACACTGAATTCGTTTCTGTACGTAGAACTTGAATTTCGACCAGAAAAAGTTCGAAATTGGGAATCTGCAAAATTGGTCAAAGTGTCACTATAGGAAATTCCGTTATTAAAACGTCTCAAATAACCTGAATTCGGGTTCGGAAAACCGAAAAAACCACACGAAAAACATTTGATGGGTGGGGGAACGTATATACTGAGCAAACTTGGGGGAGAAAAACCATTTCTGGAATTACGTACGTATATCGGCGAAATAGAAGAATTGGACGAAAAATTCGTAGTTCTCGGTGGAAAAGTAATATTATCATAGCGTGAACTTCTCGAAATATTGCCCTGATAGGCACGAAAAGAAAATGGGGATCGAAAATTATACATACGTATGGGACACATAGCCATTACATGGCCAACTTTGTGACAGAAAAAACACCGACGAAACTGACTCATGTGAAACTTTTTACCCGAAAATGACTAGATCTGCGCATTGCAAAATTTCAGTGGCATATTATTGAGAAAAACACAAGCTATTCCAAAAAATAGTTCGAAAACGACAACTTTGGAAAGGGGGGCGCGCCTACAAAAAAACCCGAAACTGTTCACAGTTATGTACGTATGTTTAGTACGCGTTGCGCTACAAAACGGATTCAAAATAAAACAGTACGTATACCAACGCAAAGCTGACAAAAATACTACGTTTCAGAAGAAAAAAACTCGCAATTTTGCGCCGAAAAAATAGCAAAATTCGCTCAAAAACAGAAAAAAGTGAAAATTGTCGACGAAACAACTGGGGAGGAGGCACATTTCTTTCCCAAAATGGACATAATTACACGAAAGCAGCATATATAGTGCATGTACGACCTTCTGCTTGCTTAAAATTGACGAAAACTAACAGTTTTCTAAAGTACGTATGTTTCCAAATGTCAAAATTTCGTCAAAAATCCGTCTAAAATGCATTTTTTCCACGAAAACAAGAAACACAATACGCGTCTGCTCTGAAATTAATGCTTACGTACACACAAAACAAAATTTTGCCTCAAATCTACCCAAAAATACAAAAAAAACTCAAAAAGTCATCGAAAATAACGCCAATTTGACCTCAATCGGCCTTATATACGTATACAAAAAAATTGCAGAATCGTGGGCAAAATTGCTTGAAAAGAGAAAATAAACGTTCCTGATTAGATCACAAGTAGGGGGAGGGTTGGGAATATTGTTATAGAGGACATTTGCGTTGATAATTGACAAATTTTCAACAAAATATGTTCAAAAAATGGTATTTTGGGGGTGGGGGGGGGGTACAAAATCAAATCAAAATTACGTTTTTGACACAAAAATCAGTCGAAAATCCTCCTAGAACGACGTTTTGCGTATTCGATGTGCCGCTATTTTTGAAGCAATTAAGCCTAAAAATCGTTCAAAAATCGATTTTCGGTCGATTGGGGGGTTTCGAAATTTTATCTTAAAATTTCCGAAACTTCGAAATTTTGGCGATTATGGGTCCCCAAAAATTATACGACGCTTGGGGGATTCCCAGAAAAATTATTCAGCCAAAAATTTGCCAATATTCGACGAAAATTGACCTTTGGGGGGGTTTTTTGGGGGGGGGGGGGGTCAAAATTTTACCCAAAAATGCCTAAAAATTGCAATTTCCTAGCAATTTCGGGTCCCCAAAAATTATACAAGCCCTGGGGAGTACCCACAAAATTTATTTAGGCACAATTTTGCAAAATTTGACAAAATTTACCCTTGGGGGGGGGGGGGGTACAAAAATTTATGAAATTTGGCAATTTTTTGCAAAATTTCGCGATTTATGCTCCAAATGCAGCTGCTGTTGCTTTTCCTTTGTGTCTAGGTTTCTCAGTATCGAGAAAGTTCGGCACAAGGCTGTCTGAAAAAAAAACCCACAAAAAATTTTTCCCTAACTACAAAAATTTTCCGAAAAAATGTTTCCCGTCTTGGGGGTGGGGGGATGGGGGGGGGGGGTTTGGGATCCTGTCTTAAAACTACCTAAATTTACTGCAATTAAGGTTATTGGGCTGCCCCAATAACGCAGTGTCAATTATATTACCGTCCCAACTCAGAACTTCTGGGGGGTGGGGTGGGGTAAGACAAGTCCCCCAACGGACTAACCCGACTTCCTAAAATTTTCATTTT
>JASAND010003017.1:0-31486 GCA_030248195.1 Trissonchulus latispiculum
GGGATGAACAAAGGCTGACGGGTCAAAATTGGGGGACCGTCGATCAAGGGCGGGGGCGACTAAGTATAGGCGTAGCTGGTCACTCCCAGCTTGCTGGAGAGAATCTACCATACCCCGGCTAAGGACGCCAATACGCTCATCAACAAAGTATTGGGTTTCGGCAAAGAGTCGCTTCTGGACCGGACATGTCCATCTCCTCCATGCACTGACGAATTCGGCCCAGAAAGTCCAGCAGCATGCTTTCGAATTTCTCGAATTTTTGGCGGGTAAGGGTCACGGTTTTGGAGAAGTCCTCAGGGGCCTTTTCCACTACAGGAGGGGCCGTGGAGCACAATTCCTGCTGGCGATCTTCCACCGGGTCAAGCGACTCTCGGGGGTCCTGGAACATGTCGCCCAACTCGAAGCACGGAGCCCACTGGCAGGGGCCAAAGGGGTTAGTGGCAATAACAGTAGGACGGGTGTGGTCGTGACGAGCACGCTTGGAATGTCGGGAAACTATTTTCCAAGAATAGTTTCCTCTATCCCGCATGGGGTGGGAGTTTCCAGGGGCATTGCGAGTGGAGGCCGTGGTAGGGGTAGCTGTAGTGGGACCATCCTGGTGATGCGAGGTACTGGGGAGGTGTTGCTGGCCCTCGCCAGTCAGCAACATCTCCCCAGGGCTTAGAATAAACTTAGGGGTGGAATGTGTACTTACTTTGTTAAATGTACGTACACGGTTTGTAACGGGTAAAATTTTGGGTGTCAACAGTGGATCAATTAAGGAGAGGATAGGTACTTGGATCTTTTTGGACGCTACGGGCTTCCCGTAGCATCCGCGAGAGAGATTCCACTGTTGACGGTTAAACCTTTCACAACCTCACACACAACACCAAGTTTTTCCCTGCTGGCTGAGGGCTGAACTCAGGGTTGGTGGGTAAACAAGTCTGTGGCCTCCACTGACAGGTTCGTGTGCGTTTGGGCTCCAAAAATGAGGGCGACGTCGGACAGGGTAAGGGGGTTCGACCTCGTGGTCAAACAGGCTGGGGGGGGTTTCGTAGACTGGGAGGACGGTGGGGATGGGGTATACTCCGTTGAACACGAGGACACTGAGAAGCCATTTGGTGAAAAATAGGGTAAGGGTTCGGGCTCCTCTGAGCTCCGATTGACCATCCGAGGGTTATCAGTCACTTCATACACGGGGGCCATATTAACTGGGTAGGGGTCAAACCGGGGGCCCACGTCGGGGCTTACTGACGGCGCCCCAGGTTGGCGTTTCCCTGGTTCTGGAAAAGGGCATCGGAATTGGGTTGATGACTAACTTGGGGACTGGGTTGGGGTTGGACGTCACTCAGGTCACCTCCTTGTTGGCTCGGGGGGGGTCTGCACTTGAGCTTGGGGGCTGGTCGTCACCTTCGGGCTCGCCAACATACGTAGGAATCCGGGGTGGTTGGGCCCCAGGTTGTCGACTGCGCGTATACGGATGGGGCAGTATTGCCACCCGTGCCCCCTCTTGGGTGCACCAGAAGCACAACCTGGGCCCATGAGTTCTGGAGTTGTGGTTGCGGGGGTGAGACTTAAAATTAATTCGAATTCCATATGGGCGGGATTTGATCTGATCATGGGGGCCTTGGAATGGTTTCGTTCCTCTAGAGGCCGTAATAGATTTGGCATGGCGTTTCGTGGACGGTCAGGTTTGCGCTACCAGGGCTTCCCTAGTAGGCAAATGGGGTTTAGAGTATCCGGGGGTATGGGGGGAATATTCATAAGAATACTCCAATGGGGTTTGATGGGGAGGGGGAGCCCATCCAGGACACGCCGGGGCTTTGGGACAAAAACCCAGAGCGGGTTTTTTCTTGGGTTGGGGCTTTCCGGACGGCTGTTCCAGGGGAGTGGGATTGGGGGTGGGGCTGAATCTGCTGACTTTCCGGGGGTAGAGGGGTAGGACTCGTGTGAGGCCAGAGGGGGCGTCTCATCGTCATAATTCTGACGATTCCGCAGGTCACCCGACTTGTCCCACATCAAGCCGGATGAGGGGGAGGCCACGCCCCAGTGTTGGCTCGACCGGCGATTTTGGGGTTTTTGAGCTCCCTCAGAGGTAGCTCTGGGTCGAGGAAGTAGGGGCATGGATTTTCTCACTCGTGGTAGGGCTGGGCCCGTATCAGTGAGACGGTCAAAAATGGGGTTTTTTGGGTTAGGGGCGTCGCCGGTCAGCCGGGCCAGCTGCTCTTGAGATTTCTTCCACTGGCCTCGGGTACGCAATTTATCTTCTTCGCTCGGGTCGGAACCGTCCAGATGAACCGTGGAATCACGACGGGAGGGGCTTCCCCTACCTCCGTCCTGGGGGGAGTCCAACGAGGGGTGTAGGTCGTCCTCGGGACTCAATCCTGACCCGAGGCGGGTGTGGACGAAAGATCCGGGCTGCCCAGAACTTCCGGCCACGGCCCCAAGGTCAGGAGGGGGAGGGTCAGGAGATCGGGCCACTCCGGGTTTACTGTCAAAGGGGTCGTCTTCAGGGGGTGATTATCCATTACAAACATGACACGAAGAAACACAACTCACCAAATTAGTTATATACGTATATCCTATTTTTGGGCAGGACCGGGGGCGATGGGGATTTTCAGGATAGGATATACGTATATAACTCAAAATCGGGGTTTTCCGGCCAGGGACACGAAACTCCAGATGTACGTACGTATTTCGGGGCCAAGAATCGGGGGGGGGGGGGTTGGGTCGAATCTCCAGATCGACCTGGATTTGCGGGGAATCCGTCCAAAGAATAAGCAGCAATCCACCAGTTGGGGCTTACGTCGTCCAACAGTAAAAGGTTAGGTTCCTGGGCGGGCCCCGGGATCCAACCAAATTTTACAAAAATTTGTATTTATCTCTCGAAAAATTTTCTGGGTGGTGGAGGGGACTGATTGGGGTAAATTTAGGGCGGGCAGGGAGGTGCTGGTATAATAGGGATGGGTTATCACTTGGCCTGGCCCCAGTGATATTAACAGGGGAAAGTTGGGCTGCCCAACTATAATAATAAATTCAGAAAGGTAAGGGAAAACTAACACAAGCACTAAGAATTCACCAAAATAAACCAGTACGACAAAAATAAACACGCCACTAGACAACAGAAAGGGAACGGGGCTAATAAAATTCACTGGGGGCTGAAAGGACGTCAGGCGTCTGACTGGGACTCTAAGCGATGCGTGGGCGGCACTTCAAAGGGCCCTAGCAGAGTCAGGCGCCTGATAAGGGATCAAGCGATGCGGGGGCGGGCCAAAAAAATTAATACAAAGGTTTGCAATTGGAAATGACGTCAATTGCAGACCTTTGTAAAGCCACACGGGGGGATGGGTATATATAAACGCCAAAGAAAGGCAAGACCGGCGAGCCCAGTCAAAATAGGGAAAAATGGAGGGGGGAACCTTACAGATAGTAGATATAAGGGAAAAATATTTGGGGGGCTCTAAAAAATTTTTTCAGACTAGGGGGGCTAGAAAAATTAATTTAGGGGAGGGAGAAAAAAAAGAATAGGAAAAACAAATATTTTAGAGAAAAAATATGGGAGAGCCTGAAACTGGCAGCCTAATGTAAAATATGAGGGAGCTAGGGAATTAAACCACTGAGCTCACGCCCCAAATTTTACAAGGGTACTGTGCGCAAGAACGCTGACCAGCGAGTGCGGGTGGAGATATTTAGTCCAGGCGGCTCTTTTCCACCGACTTGCCTCGCCAGGGGGAGGGGCAGGTAATTTTTTGGGGGACGCCAACGGGGCGCCTAACAAAATGGGGGAACACACACACAAAATTAAACTCAGATATAAATCAGCTCCGGGCTAATCCTAGAGCTCTACCTGGCCAGGAAAAGAGATCAAATTATAGTTAAAGCTTAGTAATAACAATTAAATTAAATAGGCAAAAGACCAACTGGCTGATTTAATGGGACAACACAGGGCAAATTATAACAGGGAAATCCTTCCGGGCTACCCAGATAGGACAGGCAAAATAGCGGGCTACCCGCAAAACAACAAAGGAGGGCACAAATGGGAATATAAACAGAGGGGAAGGGGGACCAGCAACAGTATGGGCAATGGGAAAATACAATATAAACTGGGGAGAGGGGGGTTAGCTAGTAAAGTTAGACCCAGGGGGAACGGGGGCAACCCCGCAAATTAGGACGGAAAGGGGGAGGGGGAGTTAGGAGTTAACGGGCGAAATAAATTGAAAAGGGGGGTTAAGGCAGAACAAGGGGATTAGAAAAGGTGAGTCAAAAAGGTTTTTAAAGAAAGAAAAACAAAGAGAAAGACATACGTTTTAGGTGTAGGAACGCGAAAGGAGGGGTTCCCAATCTAGGAAACCGACCGCTCTCAAGGTTGACAAAACTCCCAACTGACTAAAAGATGATGTAATCATTCAAGGAGAATTTTGTTATGCGTTGGGAACGGGAGGGTCTATCTTCGCTAAGCCAACCAGAAATGAAAATACGTGCAATGTTAAGTTTACGCACCGAAATAAGCGGTTTTAAATAATTTTCAAAAGATGAGAATAAAGTTAGCACTGCACAATATTTTAGAGGGGATTTTACATACAAAATAGTACATAATCATCGGGCTTCCAACAATCATAATAATACAATATTTACGGGGAATTTGGGGGATTTTGGGGGAGTTTTAAGGAAAAACAGCGAAAGTGAAACTTGGGAAAGGACTTGGAAGGGGGGTGATAGCGGGGACGCTATTACCCACATTACACTTAGATGGACTATACTAATTAAAATCGATCAAAGGTATGTCTAACATCAAGGTAAGCCAATATTTTAAAAAATCACAAAATTATTGCTTTACAGTGTAGCCAGGTCGTTCTAATTTTTGCTGATATGATGAGGATTGAAGATACACTGAGACTTTGCTTTTTCTGAAACAAAATTAATATTATTAGTCGCAGTCGTCGTTGTTAGTTTTGGTGCTAAACCTTAGTGCCCTAAACGACTGAGTTTGAACAACATTGATGCTGTTTGCTGTCCGATACCTATGTCCAAAATGTCACAGTATTAGCCAACGTTATGATGAAGAGTGGTTGCTGGTGCAAGTCTGTATACAATGAATTGCAAACTGATCTAAAAATACTTGCAGAATCTTTGAAGTTCCTTGCATTATGATAAAAACTTCAAAAATCATCTTCGTTGTTTGTTTTATCAAACGGGAACTTGTGCATATTAATCTGTGGATGAAGTACGCTGCAACATTTTCGATGTGCGGAAGATCCGTCGATACATGGAGTAACGTGTATGCTATGGTTTGTGAAAAATCAATGTCCTCGTGAATAGCAGTGCTTGAGAACGCTCCGGCTGACCACAGCCTACGAATACCAAAGAATGTTATAACCGGCGGGTTGATTTTCTCCAATTGGTTTCGATTCTATTTCATTTCTTTAACTTACTTAACTTTAACTTAACTTAACTATGTATTTAAAACTTTTTGTTTAATCAAAACAAATGCCTTTCCATTAGTAACAAACAACTTAGAATTTTGTCTCAGAAACTTTGCTTTCCGAAAAGTAAACATGTGTACAGGAAGACTAAGCCAGAAGGAAGATGACAGGAAGTAAACGTAAGTTTAGTTTTATTATCAAATTTAGAGAGATCAAAGCAGCATTATAATTTCGCAACAATTTAACCTAGATTAACGAGGCAAAAACTTTGTGAGCATTTCATTTAAACTTTATGCCATAATTTTGATTAAACTACTTTGCGTTAGTGACAGTCGAAAACTCCATGATTCCGTCAATCAACCATCCGGGAAAAGACCTGGGGTCCAGCCCTCAAACCCTAGTCCTCTCAGCAGGAAAAACTAGTTCATGTTTCACATTGTAAACATTATTTAACTGCCAATGGGTAATGATCGAGATGGAAATAGTAGCTTACTTCTCCTGAGAGCTGGTACCATTGGTTAACATTGCCTAGAACACTAGAAGTGTTTAATGAACAGACTTTAAAGTTTAAAGTTGTAGTTCAAAGCTAAGCAAGTGTGAGATATGTGCAGCAACATAGTAGCAGATTAGCTGTCTTCGACTTCATCAAAAGCAGAGCTTATGTCAACTCGTGCAAGCGTGTCAACAACCAAGGCATATCTTTTATAAGTTTGGTGATATTGAACAATGCATGAGACATAAACGCAATTACATTTACACGTAATGTAATGCCACACACTACTGATATTATGCCATCAAAATCTTTAACCATTAAACCTTTAGCCAAGCAAGTTTTACGTGATTAATGAAATATACTTTTTAATGTTTTTGAAACAGAATTTTGAAACTGCAGTGTCAAACAAAAAATTGTGTGCTAAAGTTTTGTTGTGCATTCTTCTCTAGAAAACTCTCCAAAAAGAGATAAAATTTTGTAAATGTATTTGTTGTGAAATAAATCTTAAATACAAGTAAAAGTAGTGCGTTTTTGACGTATATGATAAGGAATGCTTTTTAGTTGAAACGTACGCTATTAGTATTTCATTTGGATTGTAGTATTGATAATTCATCTGATATCCACTGTCTTGTTACAAGAAAAATACAAAAAGTAAAAGTTAGCAATTCACACGTACCGACTTAGAAAGCTTGCTCATAGTTGCTGTGATTTCAAAATGATCGCTTCTAAAAACGCGAATGCGTTAATAAGTGAATTGACCATTGGAACTTAGGATTTACGAATAACAATAACTACAGATTTATAAGACGGCAATTTTTAGTTGGAAGGAATTCCGTAGCAACATAAAAGGAAAATAAGCTTAATCTTAGGAAAACCAAGGCTACGCAAAATGTGCAGCTAAAGAGTTATACAGATAAATTTTATGTTAATCTAAAAAGTACCTGCACGGTTTGGGACAGTCACACAAATGTATCCAATTATTTGGATCCCTCTGAAACGTTCCAACACTATTCCAAGCACAGTCATCTAAAACACAAAAATCACAGCTTGTTCTGATTCATTGCTTAGCGTCGGCACGTCAAAATTTCTCCGGGTATACAGACCGATCCTGCTGTATGTCCGTTTAAATGCAAACAAACCCACATTAATGAAAATTTCTCACATCTAATGCCATCAAGACTGCTCAGAATATCAAGTTGATAATATGCTTTCTGGTGATATCGAGTAAGGCAGAATATCGAATAACTTAACTGAAGATGCACAGCCAACGTGTTCATTCCGATCAGATAGATAATTCCAGATTTGCACCATGCAAGGCAGAGTGCAAAGAATTGCGGCAACCGCAAAGTGCAGGTAGCGATGAGTGTGTTTTTGCAGACTCAGACGCTTAACTCAATTACAAACGAAGTCACACCGACTTAATTTTTAGTCCAATAACCGGAGAGGTCTAGAGCACACGGCACTGATCCCATATTTGGTGGATAGAGTTACACTAGACCAGCTACAAATGCTTATCTAATCCCATACGCAAGCTACATCCTATTCCTTTCTGGAGTTATTGATACTTATTACCGCATTACAGTCGTGATTATAAATAGATTACATTACAATTAATCGAACTAATAAATTAATTAATCAGGCGAGCGATAATGCTCAATGGAATTATTCATTTTATTTATTTTAGATCGTTTTCATGTATTCACTTAGGATAAGAACTCACTTTCATGCTGTTTCTGTTTTTGTTTTTCTTTTTGCTGACTGAGGAATATTGTGGGCGCTTCTCTCGTTACAACAGCTGGAATTGTATTTGCTTAAGGTGGTGGTATCGTCTACCGTATTTTAAAGGCTAACTTTATAGCAAATAGTCCCAATGACCTGAAATATCGCTTGATGACCTTACTAGTGTTCCCAATCATGCTGATAAAACTTTTAATCGTGTATGAGAAAATTTTTATTTTGACCGAAATCCCATGTTTGACCAAAAATGGTGATAACGAGTTTTACAATTTTTGAGTAGTTTTCGAATTTTTTACCATTATTAATATAAGTGAACACAATCCAGACTAAAAGCTGAAAAAATTAAAAAATCAAAACTTTTAAATTTTTATCTTGCCTAAAGGCGAGATAGCTGTTATCGAAACTGGATCTGATCGAACTGTATGGAAACTAGGCTTAAAGTCTATTCTGAGCACTCGACTCATTCCTTATTACGCTTTTGCCACGAGGGGGCTTTGTTTAAATGTTTTCAGCATTGCACGGTTTGCGCAATACTGAGTTTTAGTTGAACTACAGTGAAACATTGGTATTAACGATTTTAATTTTTTAAAAGCAAAATTCTTGTAAGGGGGCCAAGCATAAATTGCTTTTCAGCGAAAGAAGTGTTTACACAATTCCCCCTCCGGTTGAACTGAAAAAAGTTTTACAGATCCTTTCACTAATATGCAAATTAGGTAGGTTTTATTGTACCAGTATTACGTTATCGTAACTGCCAAACAGTTGATTGCTTATTTTTGTTCTAACCGTTTATTCCCCTCTGTTTTAACATTTATGCATATATATTACGGCACAGATACGGAATCGGGTCACCAGGCTAGGGGCTCTGACCTGGGCTGGATCGGCTTTTTGCTTTTAAATTCTGATTCAGGATTAAATTTAAATCTGGTAAGATTTTTCACCAGTTCTGCAATTTCCGTTCTACGAACTTGCTATGATAACACTTTATTTCCTCCAGTATTCAAAAAACCTGTTATTAAGCGTATTCTTTAATAATTTGTTAGATTTGTTCCTGAGAATGCCTGAGCTTCAACTAAAAAATGAAAATCAAAATGTGAACCCAGAATCAGACAAACCTTATTGTATTAAAGACTTCAAACTCCACCGTGAGGCCCTATATATATATATTCTTCAGGCTATTCTTTACAGCACCCCTGGTAGCTGCGATGGGACAAATTCAGCTGTTACGAATTCCAATTATATATGGGTGGGTATAAAAGTTAGGAAACAAAAAGATAATTTGACTTTGAGTGTCCACGTTTAAATTGCTTCTAACTGGAATATCACAACGTCATCAGAGATTAGTAAATCTGTGGTTGATTTGACCTTATCTATCTGTTACCTGAACCAAAGAAGTACTATGACAGCAGATCCTGTCTCCTTACATCTAAACGGAGAGGAGACAGAGAGCTGAGCGAAACAATCAACCTCACCTGATAAATAAATGATCGCGGTTCTAATACAACAAATATTTTTGCTGAGCATTTATATTTTATGCACTAATCATTGATAGGCTAACTTTTGCTGTATACTTAATTCAAAACGCTTTTAATTTGGCTTATTTTGAGTCACCATTAGAGTGCAGACTTCTACAATGAAAGGTACTCTCATTATTTACAGACATTCTTTATGAAAACAGATAAACTTCAAGTTTTAGCCAAAAGAAAGGTAACTCTAATCAACCCCAACCCCGCATACATTTTTTCCAATAAATTCTGACTTTTAACAATCACGTGGTGACCGGATTACGGAGTCCAGGAGCAGCGGGGTCACAGGGGCAAGAAGTAATAGTGACCCGGTTTCATCTCTACTTCGGCTGTTTAACTTTAACTTTTACAAACTAAGTATGAGTCGGAAATGACAAAACGTTTTGTGGAGGTTGAAAATTCAGAGAAGTATATAGTAAATCTTATTTGTGAAACTTAGAAAGCTACTTCACAACTATTTGAAATTTCAGTTGAATTCATTGCATACTTTGAGGCGTTTGTATAAAGATCGGTCGCAACCACAACCTTGTAATTCCTGATTCGAACCTGTAAGGTGTCTGCTACGAGAAGCTCCTTTTAGGGCCGTCTTGTTTAAGCTCGAACCAGACTACTTTCGGTGAGCGGACAACGTCCAGCTGTATCTGCTTCGCTGAAAATTTAATGATTGTGGATAACTGGTAAATTAAAATAACCCATAATAGCAACATTCTGACATATTCTACGCGTGAAAAGTGCGGGGTGGGGAGTAAAATTACGAAAGGGGAATAGAAATAATATAACGCTATTCGTCCCCCCCCAAAAAAAATTCCAAAGTGTCCGTAAACATATATGGAAATAAATAACTCGTCTCCACTCGTTTTCTTCCTCCCCCAACCAGTCTGTTTCACTATTTTACGATAACAAAAATACGATAACAAAAACATCAATTTTTTGGTTACTGCTGTGCGTTTCTAATGGCAAGCCAGCACTTAGCTAAGCACCAATTACGTTGATCGTTAAATAGTGAAGGAATTTTTTTTAAACAAGGTTTTCTCACATTTCAAGTAATATTGTGTTTTCAAATTTGACGTACAAATTGACTAAAACCTATTGCAGGGCCATTTTTTCTAGTTCTCCGTTTGAGTTAAGAACAACTGATATATCGCTTGTTGAATTTTGAAAAATGGCGTCAGTATGAGTTTTTGGTAGTTTTCTTTCGACATGCTAAACAGTAACTAAAATGCTGAAAAATAACCCTCGGCAAGATATTCCTGTCTTTGCATACGAAATTTTAGCTTTCTAACGTAATTTAATTGAAAGTAATGCTTGTACAAAATTTCATTTTAATTTTTCCAATTTATGAGTTACCACCGAACCATGAAAGCTACATTTTTTGAGAATATGCAAGTTTTTGGTTATTTAATGCTTTAAAGAGGTCAAATATATAGGTTGCCATTACAAATTTTTCTGTCTACACCAGTGCGGTAAACGATACCACCACCTTAAACGTTCTTAGGGTCAGCAGCAGTTTTTCTCGTTGTGAATTTATACTGGAAGCAGCTATTCCCTAGTTTGTCTTTCTTGGGAAAAATATGGACGTCTATTCCTGATATTTCCCAAGAACACCCAAGGGGCCTGCCATGATAAAGAACGTCTGCTATTACTGCTGCCTTTGAGGTATTTATAGCCTTGGTCAACGCCGTGGACAATTGCATAAGCAGTTATTCACTGTCAGTCTCCCCGATAGGCAAGACAAAGTGATAATACGGTCTGACCCTACCTGGACCACCAACTGGGAGGGATGTATACTAAAATCTGTTGAAACTGAGGAGTAAGAGAGAATTTGGAAATACACAAACTCCTTCAAAACTACTAAGATCCCTAAGCTTACTTGACCAATGGAGCAATATTACGTCCGAAGCTTACATTTTTCAGGAAATCGATAGCACTCCACTTTACTTTGGAACATGGGGAATTTACCAGAATAGCATCCGCAAGTGGAGTACAAGTACTGTTGGTAACAGGAAACAAGGCAAGTCTAGAACGCACAAATTCTGCATTCCCGATCAGTACATAGTTATGTTACCTAAATAATTATACTGTATTAACTGTAATACCAGTCATATTGATTTTGTAATTTTACATTATTATTATATTATATACTATAAAAACAAGTAATTATTAGGGATAAGAACAGTAAGTCAATTTTTAATCAAATTTAAGTTGCCCTGAAATTTTTATTAGGAAATAACTAAACGGTACCCTGCAAGCATCCTGAAACGACATGACATAATTTAGCGCTAAAACAACCGTTACCAGAGTACAACTAGTAAAAACGTTTTTAAGCATAAATTATCTTACTGATCGATGATAACGGGGAATGGGAAACAGCTTATACGTGAGCTTGTCCGGTTTAGAACGACAGTGTCCATATTTATCTCCTAGATATCGTTCTTCTCTCTAAACCAGAACGATTAGATACCCGTGTCTAACCGGTTATATCAATTTTCTATAATTATAGCTATGATATCATGAATCAAACGCAAAACCTGCGTTTCTGGAAGTTCTGAATTCGGGAACGCAGGACAGCTCTGTCGCTGCATAAAAATACTAGAATCGTTGACATGTGCGATAGTTTGTTGAAGATGTGGTCGAATCCTTTGTCTATTATCGCGGTAGACTTCACACTGCTGTGGCACAGAGCGAAAGAAACTTGATTGTCCACTCTAGAAGGGTACTCCAGTAAACAACTGTACGCAGTTTCTGAAACTGCTTCCTCACTTACATATGTAATTCCAAATGACTGCATCGAATTTGAGCTGAGTTCCCAGGCATGGTTTATGACTATTGGAACAGAAGCTTCAGCCCCAATTTTAATGATGACTCCCAATGCATTCCTTTCCATTGAAATAGAAGCAAAGCTTAAATCAACTGTTAGTTTCAGACCTAAAATAGTCCAAGCTTGACAGCAGAAGAACAACTATATAGTACGAGGTCTCTTATTTCGAGAAGAAATAGTTGAATTAAGTTAGTCTATTTAGTCTTTTTATGTAAAGCCCCCAGGATGTGCCTAGCAGTTTCGTTCCTTCTTCAGTTCCGGTCAGTAAGAAGTCGTCTAGGCCAGAATAAACCGAAAGACTAGGTGGTGGAATCAAATTGGGGGTATAGTATAGTATTTAGGTACAGTGTTTTCAAACACAGAAGCTGTCTAAGGATTATCTTAATTTTTCGTAAATACCATTTTTGAACTCCATAAATTTCAACTTCCAGTTGAAGGGGACAGATGATTAACTCATTGCCTTGAACTTCCCTTGAACGGTCATTACTCTACCACTACTTGGAGTTAAGGTGCTGGTTCGGGTTCGTGTATTTTTTTGGCTTGAAAAGCGCAATTGTTGTTGAAATTCATTCAGATTTGCTACAATTACATCATTTAGAAAAGAAAAGAAATTTCATCATAAAAAAGATTTTAGAAAAGTCTTGAAAATTTGAGTTTTGAGAAATTCGCCTTAATCCGCCATTACTTGGACTGTGGGTGCCTCTGCGCGGTCGAACTTATAATCAGTCGCATCGTCTCACCAAGACATACAACTTTGTTCTTGAGAGTATTCTTCGATTCCTTACAGTTTAAGAGATAACAGCGAAAACTGATTTTCAAGGTCCAAACCTGGCCATTTTTCGAGAAATCAAATATTCCAAGATCACCATTAAACAAATTTGTGTTTCATAGAATGTCCTAACAGATTTTAGATGAAGCACAATATCCAGGTTTTTTAGCAGACTGAAACAGATCGACTATAGCATTCGATACCTCTGTCAAATAACCTTTTTAGTTTATGAAAACGCTTGTTTTTGGGAAAACCAGTCAAGATGCCTTCTTAAAACTAGTTTTCCTTCCTTACTCGCGAATCCTAATTTAGGAAATACAGTTACCTTTATCACAAGCAATTATAAAATAGACTTAAAACTAGTTCGTAAGAATAAATCTATTTGTGCAGTTATCAGTTAACTTGAACATGTTGAGAATAATCACAAACAGGTTGAACAATTGTACATATAAGGAGCCCGTACCTGGCACGATTGCCCAAGTTTATTGTGTCCCTTCCCGGTCGTCCCTTCTCGGTCGGATCTAGCCAATTTGTCGTGCAGCCTATGCATGCTAATTGGTCGTTTAATGGGATGACGTATGTAGGAAGGTAACGGTGTGTTGAGGAGCAGGTCCTTTCAGGATTTAACGTTTTGAATATAAGATTGTAAGCGCAAATAATTGCTTGTGTGTTCGAGTTCAAGAAAACCACCAACCACCGCGGGCCCCATGTTCTGCGAGAAGAACACACAGTAGTATTGATACTTAGGGTGTGAGCAAAAAACGTGGAAAGCATATAGATGGCTGAAGCTGAGGCGTTGGATGGGTTATAAGCTAAATGGCTTAGAAAAGGGCGGGAGGTAAACATCAAAGTCAGGGAATTGCGGCTCTAAATGTGTATATTACACTACTCTCATCGTTTTCAGTTATCACTTCCCTTCACACTCACCGTAGTTTTCACCAGCCTGGTGTGTGGAATTTCTTGAACTCATTGAGTAACACGTGCCTTGAGATACATCATAGTATTCATCAACCGATAACAGGGGCGGTGTACTAAAAGATGATAGGTATGACACCATTGCATCAATTGGCCAATAGTTTTAAAACGTTTGAGTTTTGTCACACTAGAAGCTATATTAAGGCGAATATGGTAGCCTATGTTTTTATCTGTTTTCAATTCTCATTTAACGATTAGCGCTTGTAATCTTCAAAACCATTTCACCCAAGGTGCGGATAGTGTTGAGCATTGGACGAATATGTAACGGGTCAGGCTGGTCAGATTGTGCCGTATGCCGGGCAACAGTAAGCGACCGCGCGATCTAATCAAAAACAATTTGTAAATATTTTAGCTCACGTACAAACTGGACCAATCCTAGGTCACTGTGGATTATAAAACTGTGTCTACTGTGTCTAGAATAAACCTTGAGTAGTCGTGCTATTATGTAATTTGTGGTGGTGCGCATTCGTGAAATACCAAGCAACATAACCACAAATATGTTAACGTATTAATTACCGGTAACTGCAATGTTACTAAATCCACGCAGTAGGGAGTTTTTTCTTTATTAGACATCAACTCTGACCCATGTTACTCATTCATTGCTTGCAGTTAAGAAGCCACTAATATAACAAAATGTAGCTGAACATTGTGTCTTTTAACGAGCAGCATGAAATTAAGTTTGCTTTTATAAAAGCGCAATTTTTCAGATTTTTTTGCACACTGATGTAAATGTTTTCACCCGACATCGGTTAAATAATTTGATAACTCTACAAATACCGTTGCTGTAATAAATAGTAATTTCTGTCAGTGGCGATACCAAAGAAGATTCAGATACTCGGAGCTCTACTCCCAAGGCGGAAACAACTATATACATTGGAACGAACCGTTAACAAAAACTTCTTCCACTAGTGCCGGGAACAAGAAACGTGTCCTGTCACTCCTGGTAAGAAAATCCATGATGTCTTTAAATGATAGTGAAACTCTTGATTTGGGATTTCAAAGGCAGGTGGTGCTCAGAAGATGAGGAGCCAGTCAACGGTGTTAATTGGACACTGTTCTTCAGTTGCGTAGTCTTATCAGTCAACTTTTTTCTGAATCGAAAAAGACGATTTAAGTACATTTCCAAGATCAATCCAAGTGGGACTGTCCCTGATGAAATCGGCGAGGCTCCTAAAAACCATTTAGAGGAAGAACTCGCTCCGCTGCCAAGCAACTGCAGTAGGTGCCGTCACCGTATCCTCTATTCCTAGTGGACCTAGAAATAGACCAATCTTCAGCGGGTAGGTAAACTGCTTTGCTGACTGTCTGCATGGGTGCTTTGCCTGATGCTCAACAGGTTGGGCAACCCATGGTTTCCAAAGAAGTCAACAAATAGCGACCATTGGTTGACGTAGTATGCATGGCCAACGTCCCACAACCACGTCAAGTAGCACGAACGAACGATATGGTTCAGAGTGTTATCCCGATTCAAGGACATGAGCCATGATGTTCAAAAGCAATTAGTTTTACTTAGCATATTTTACCTCGGCAAGCTGTGGAAGCGGTTTGTCCGACCTTTCAGGAGCGTGATCAGGATCACATCAACGGTGTTGCAGTCCATTGTAATTAGCAAAAGGCAGTACTCATGGATCGTGAAAAGATTGACTTAGGGCGACCTTTCGTTTCTGTTCTTTCTCTTTTCAAGCCCATCCATGATGTCGCGGCCCTCACAGACCCTGAGCAGCAACAACACTTTGAGCGACCGAACTAGTTTCAGTCCCTGCGATTGGTCTGAAACCCTTCAAGGCATATTTGATACCGTACCTAATTTCCTGGTGATGTATCAAGCAACTGCTGTGGTGGCAACGGACGTTGGAAATTAATCGGCGCAGTTTGGCAATAAAACAAACGGCACGCTGACATACTTCGAATTGCTGGTCCATTTCCAGCGAAAACTCCAAAGAACATTTTTCGGATCAATGCACAAGTGTTATTGTTGCATCTCTTGTCAATCGAAAACATACAGATACATCCCGATATGTGCTTATCTGAGCATAAAGCTAACAATTGAGCACGAAAGTGAAAATATTTCCACTGTTCACAGACAAACCATCTTAGGTTTCTGTGTCCAGCAAGATAACCAACCCCGTGTCTGCGTGCAGTACAGCGAGACGAACTCTGGAATGTTGACCACAAGATCCTTCACTGGATTGTTATTGTTGTTCTTGTTGGTAACTGCATTAGTCATCACAATGAGATGATCATCATTCGGAGGTGTAAAATGTTAGCGAGAATACTGTTAAATAATAATAAATAATACTAATAAAGTTGGTCAAAAACAACTGGTCAACCAAGCTGCCAGAAGTAGTCTCAAAGCATGGTCGACATCACGACGGACAATGTCGCCTCATTTTTAGAAAACATGCTTCGTCGTCCTCGGCGTTGCCATATCTGGTGGCTAGCCCGAGGAGCAGCACACGGCACAAGTCTTCAATGCAAAAAGAACGGCAATATATAATTGCGATATAAAGGCACCCGGCTTGGAAGAATGAAGTACAGACATGGCGTCAGGTTATGAGCATAATATATCGTTGAGGAGACGGGGAGAGGGGGTGTGCATAACCTCTCACCCCGACAACAACGGGTAGACTCCCTCAGCGAGAAAGAAAAATAGGCAGGCCCTGTCGTCCTGAACAGTAAAAGGGTACACGATAACAAAGATTTTCACCATAACTCCAACTCGTTTGTAGCAAATTTTTGCGATTTTTGCAAAACATCCATACGTATAAACATTAATAACACCTGTTGCACGATCGTTCACGAAACCTGCACTGTGGCACCAGCCAAGTGAAGCCAGGAACCACCGTAGTTGCTGGTCTTTCATCGGCTTTTAGCATTGCATAGAAAACATCTTCGAACATATTCCATGCTTGATTTTCTCCTCCTTGAGCCTATAAATTGACAAGTACCACACCTAATTGAAAGCTGGCACAGCAGATTCAGTGTGTCAGTTTCGTGTGCTCTAGCTGCAAACATAATAAAAACGTGTGAGAAAACTTCAAATGCACTTAAGGACTGGACACGGTTTTCTTGCAAATATATAGAAGTACCTTATATATTGCATGAACAGAGATGCATATGCTAATCGCACACGCTGAGCAATTCTATAAGCAAAGTCTGCTCAAAGAGACGGATATATGCGCACTTTGCTCGTCGAAATAGTCCCTATGAGAAATGGCCGTAAGGACCCTCTCTAGAGCACTCTACCCACTTTGAGAGTCGCGGAGTTTTTCTCGACGCGCTAAAATGCAGCCAATCTTTTAATATAAACTATTAATACTAGCAATCGTGTATTCACATAAAAGTTCTCTAGGTACAGGGTTCAAGTCAAAAAAGCTAGAAAGCTTTTTTGCAGAAACACTGACTTAGTTCCCAGACTCATTTAATTATAATGACACCACGTTCACTTAAGCTTAGATTTGAATTTTTACTTCAATTCATGTTTAATTTGAAATGAATTTTCATCAAGCTATAGAATTCGGCTTTTCGTAAGTGGTTCAATGGCAAAAATAGGCTAATATTCGCAATACTCAATACGCTTGCAAACAACGATTTAAAGAAAGCGTAGTTGCGTTTATCATTGGGCATTGGTCATTGGGGTCATTGGTCGTTGCGTTTGCCCATGACATCAGCGGTTAATTTCTTCGCACAAACCTGTCGAAGTGTTGGCGTGTCACATTGGACGACTCTTTCAAGAACATTTGCCATAGCATGTTCAAATGGTTTTAACACCAGTTACAATATAAAGTCTTTTACCGCTGTGAAAAACGTTCCTATGCTGACAAACTCGTGAGCGGACAGAAAGGAACCAAGTTCCAATATGTTTTCAAATGATATTTGGCCATGTATTAAACGGCTTAAGGCACCTGTCTGGCTGGAATAGACCACAGTAGGCTTTTCTCCTAAACCATGGACAACTCTTGACAATATTACAAAATGGCACGCAGTTTACAGTTTGCACCATTTAACCTTAGCCAAGCCTGTTTCATCTCGACTTCCCACCCTGTGGTTGTATGACCATATACAAATCCTTCCAAAATTGACCTGCGATTAAAAAGATGTAACTTTAAGCAACCAGTAAGTCTAAGGAGTATCAAAGCATAGCATTAGTTAATGCGTTTATGCATATTAATTAGTAATGTGGCAATAATAGTTGCTTTTTAAATTGGTGGTGATTCCTTTTTGGATACATCAAAAATGCTTTTGAACCATTTTTACGTCTGCCTAGGACTTAGGAAGACTTAGGAAGCCACAGTTACAAATTGTACTCGGTACTTTTGCCCGGCACTCTGTACTTGGCAAACCAATCCCCATTCGGTACTTTCCAATTTTTAAACAATGACTACCACAATCGATAGTTTAGTTTGGAATTTGACTGATTACGCCTGTGTCTCGATCGGTACTTTATTGTCTCACTCGGTACGTGAGTATTAATGTGGAGGCAGCAAAATCTGCTGACTGGTCTTGGATAATATTTTAGCTGTTTTTAAGGGATTATTGAGATTAGCTAGTTAGTTTAGTCGAGTATTTTGGATCTTCTTTCTTGGAATTGAGCTGGACCTAGCTACGCAAAATTTGAATTGTGGAGCTGTATTTCCGGTTGCAGGTTTTTGTGCATGTTTGTGGGATTCATATTAGTGGAATTCATTTCCTTTTGTGTATTTGAAATTATTTGGGTATGTTGACGTTATCAGGGTTTCTACTTGAGTGCTTTTGGAAGAGAAAATTGAAAGTAAAATCATCTGAAAGGAGCCTTGAGAAAAGCCCTAAAGCAATCAAAGTTTGACCCCAAAGTTACGCAAGCTCTTTCGACGTCAAACTGGGTCGGCTCTCTGAAGAAAACAAAGAGAGCCGACGAAAACAGGTATACGGTAGAGAAACAGCGATTGGACAATCAAAAAATGCAGAACGCCCTCTATCGAGGGTAGGGCTGAAGTTCAGTTCGTGGGAAGACCTGAACTTCAGTCTTGGGCTGACAACCGAATTGTGCAGTCGTGTTTTGAGTTTGACGTCTCGAATTGTGATTTAGTCGGCAGTGAGCCATTGGCGTGGAATAGCCCTGTATTTTCACTGGTCGCGAAGACCTTCAGTTCTCGTTGCGAGGCTGACTTGGAGGATTGGATTGTGTTCGCCAGTATTTATTGTTGCCGCCCGGACCCATTAAGCTCTACCTGGGATTTTATTGCCTGTTTTGCCAATCGCTGTCTCTACCGGAACCTGCCGTCATCGCTGTCACCTGTTCAGATCTACTGGAAGGTAAAGTCGTAAGTTCGAGAGAGTTTGGGCCAATGAAAAATTGTTTGAGAACTTTCAGTGAGAACTACTAAAAAACCTTGACTCAACTTTGTAATCTTTCTTTCAACTATCTGATTGACCGGTACTGTTTATTGTGAGGTCTACTGATGGAATAATGTACCCTGCGATTATTGACATGAATGTTTTGATGTATAACTTTTGTACCTTTGTCTCAAAGGCGGAATAATTTGATTGTGTAATTAACTTTGATACGTAGTCGAGAGTCATAACCGTTTGTAGTAGCTAGTTTTATTAAAACCTTGTAAAACACTATCGACTAATTTTGAGTAGGGTCCTAGCTAGGGACTGGAACATTGTATCAGTGTTGAACTTGGACTTACTAGAATAATCAAGCCGTGAAACCCCTGGTACAATACTTGTGTTAAAATAGTGTTTTTGGAAGGCTTGAAAGGAATTAAACCAGTGCGCTATTATCCCGTAAATCAGACTAGTAGACCCCATTTTATTACATTAAAGTTGACGATGTAAAAAAATGATAAAGCTTATCGCAAGCGATTCTAACCTATTTGCTATACAAATCAAACAATATTCCAGTTTTTTTATTTATTAAATTTTAAGTATGCATTTTGAAATAACTTTATTGATTGAGGGTAACCCTTGGTTCTAAAGGTTAAATTGAATTAATATGCAGGAACTTAAATATTCATGAAAATTGAAAGCCATCGTGCACCATTTTGCGCTTCATCATTAAACAAATGTATGCAAAATTTCGGCTTTGGACATTTACGCCTCCATAAGATACGTCGGCACATTTTGTCAGACCGCCTCTTCTCAGAGGCGCACCCAAATATCAGAAACTAGTGACAACTGCTCTGTCTGATGTCTAATTTTATTGCGGGATTGTGCAGAGGGTGTAGTGTGCTGAAAGAACGTATTTTAGAAGGTTTCAAGAAATTTTTACTTGATTTGGGCTGGATCACATTGTTATTTTCCAAGTCGCAATATGTATTTATGAATTAATTCAAGCTTTAGTTCAATAGAATTAATGGCTGAATACTTTGCTTAGAATACTTTATTATTTATGAAAAACTATGATTGAAATGACCTGGTTGCACACATATCTTCTCTGGGTTCAGCTGTATTTGGCAGATAATCTCCATAAGACTAGCAGTATAGTTGCAGTAGTAATTTGAATCTAGAAAAGAATTCAATGGTTGCTCGCTTCCTACACATTCTTCATCATCTATGTCCATCGGCCTTCCCTTTGAAAAATGTGTGTACCTTAAATTATCAGAAATTATTCCAACACATTGTATAAATAACGAAGAAACAGGTGCGCTGAGTCAATCCAAACTGGACCTTTGATTAAGTGACTAACTTTTTAACTGAATATTATGTTGCCTGCTTTTCAACTAAAGTCTTGTTCTAGCAGCTTTGACAGAAAATCCTACATTTGAGCATTCTATCATTAGCTCACTATTTTTGACCTAGTTTTCATACGCCACTAGATAAAATGTGATTGTAGGATGGGATTAATTAATCAGATAAAGGTGAACTGCTAAATATGCTTCCTCCTTAAGTTGAGCATGTGGTTTTCATATGGTGGCGGCTCGGTCGGCAGCATCGGCGTACAGAGCACAGAACTGTTGCTAACAGATGGATAGTTTACGACATGCAAACACACAATGTGCTTGGGGGGTCGGGGGGGGTTCACCCCCTCAGACCTGGACCTCACCCCCCAGAATCCGGATTTTTCCTGCTTTTGAGCAACTTTTTTTCCGAGAGGCATCAGTTTTTCCGGATTTCCGGCGGCCTTCGACCGCCGGCTCACCCCCCCCCCCCCAGATTCCTCCTGCACATGTCTGCACGCAAATGCAATTCAGTGTTGCTACTTGCTACTGTTATGGAAGCCTCTCTGGATAAATCCTCAGATAGTTCAAAAGTGCTCAAATGTTTACAACTTTAGTGATTGTACTTCTTTTCTTTCATGTTTATGATAGTTCCATGCCCCACGGTACTTGCTGTGCTTACATTGGTACTAAAGTGTGTATAAGAAAATTAATGTCAAAGTCTGAAGTCCTTAGGTGAAATCATATCCTGAAATCATTCCAGTAGGATGTTGGCTTACTTAATCTCGCATGTTCTGTTCCAGTGCGCCCGATAATCATGATTGTTGCATGTTTTCATGTGCCAGCACTGCGTCGTTGCGTTTTCCCATGAAGAAACACCAGCGTAAAACAATGCTTGTATTTTACCATCGAGCATATCTCGCCTAAACGGATGAAAAAAATAGCTCTTCTAAATTTAACCTAAAAATTGTGTGTAGAAAATAATCATCACTAAAACATTCAATATTCGTCAGAAACCCATTAATACCATATATTTTCCGAATCCTCATGATGAGCGGAAATTGTTTGTAAAATTTAAAATTTTTAAAAAATTCAAAATATTGGTTCATTATTTTTCTCCGGAGTATTCCAGCTAAAAATTACTATCTTTCAGCAAACTTTGCAGATTCGAAAACATACTGCGTCGATGTCGAACGAAGAAAAGAAGTTGGTTAAGGAGTTTATTAGCGTTCGTCGATTTTTAAAACCTTTTGATCGTGGCCACTGGCCACCAGCGTTATTGCAATAAACCTCCGTGTAAATGAGTCCCGCTTAATGCTCTATCTTAGCTGACACGAACCATGACAAAATGTTGCCACTCAGCATATACTGCGCGTGGACGTATAGACGAGTTTGTCATATATAGACACTATTTTCACATAATATTCAAACATGACACTCTTTCAGCAAGCTCCATTTGTGGTCTTAGCAAATTTTGAAAACTTTGTTGGACGCAGACATGCTGTTGGTACGACTTAGCGGACGGCGAAGTGAATCCAATAAACATACAAATGTGTGAATAGTTGTTCTACGAAAGCGCAGTTTCATTGAAATATTAATGTTGCTTTTACTCTTTTTCATGCAGAGCATTGTACTGAAGCAGCTGGACATTACCAGCTAGAGAGCGCTTAGGCTTAATCCAGTATTCAAGTATCGATTGGCTAAGAGAGGGGAATGCCAAAATAAGCACTTTCCTGTCATAATTCCGGTATTTTTTCTATAACTATCGTGTCTATTACTTCATTACGGTACAGACGCTGTTATATGTCATGAAATTTTAAACTTTAAAATCTATAAAGCCGTGGTTACACTTGACAACCTTGTGACACCTCGTGAAAAACCTGTCAGAACGGCCGTTGCTACAGAATTGACACATCGTTGTTCTTGTAATCAGTAACAAAACGTTGTGGCAACTGGTGACAAGGGATTGGGACTATGCCCAATTTCGTTGTGACAACTCAATAGTAAACATAGTATTGGCTCATCAGCAAGTTTGCATTGCCACGATCAGTTGTCTCATGCAACCACCGGTTATCAGACTTGACAAGTATGGGATACAACTGCCGTTGGCGCAAAATGTCAATTGTAACAACGGCTTAAGCCATCAATGAAGATAAAGGTATCGGAACAATGATCTTGTCACGTGTTTTCTGACACATGCTTTCTCAAAGCGGCTTAGTTTATATTTATGTCTAGTTTATGAATTAGGTCAAGCATGTTTATGAAGTAACGTCAGTATGCACAGAAATTAGTAAACGTACGCAACAGCTTTAAACATAAATCGCTGTTTTGCATCAACAAATGCAGGCAGATGTGCAGAAGAGTGTAGCGTGTTGCATAATTTTTCTGCTAGTTGAGCTTGAATCACCCTTTTGCCGTTGTATAAAACAGAAGCTTTTGCTTTGTCATCCCCAATCATGTAATAGCAGGCCCTGTCGGCATATGTCCAACCATTTGGGCAAATTTGTTTGGTATCTAAATCAAGTAATATGCATAGTCATTGCACATGTTGTTGTGGGAGGTAGGATTATCTTGAACTGAGATCCGAAGTCAATAACTAGTGTTGCCTTTAACTTTGTCCACTGTTTATCAGTTTATTTCTTGAGCTGCGCAAGACGTCAAATTAAATTGCATTGTGACTGACATGATCACTGTCAAGTTGTCCATTCAAGACCATATTTAATTATATATATATATATATATATATATATATATATATATATATATATATATATATATATATATATATATATATATATATATATCAGTTTCTGGTACGCTCGGACTTGGTCAGTTACATGTCGCGATGGGTCAAAAAATTAATTTCGCTTATACTTCGCTCATTTGTAGGACCTATGCATTGTACTTACATGGCAAAATATGAACGAATTTGGTTCTGCCATTTTCGAGATATCAGCATTTGAAGTTGAGCTGTTTCTGATACGCAGACGACGTGGTTAGGATATTGGTTTCGGGCTGTTTATTGATGTGCTAAAGGGCATCATCCAATGAATTCCATATCATAAATAAGGCCTACTATTGAGGTTTCTTTTGTGCTAACCAATGTGTAATTTCACTTTCACCATATTATGAAAAATGACAAAATAGGAGCACAGGAGGCTATATTATGTACATGCATTTGCATGCTTTAACGCTAAAAAACATTTTCTAAAAATAAAATAGTCGGGATTTTTTCAGTACTCTTTTCTGCTCCTATTAGCTATATGCATGCCAAATATGGCCCAGAAAAAGTGGAACCTCCGACTTCCACACGCGTTAATGTACGTATCGTTCACAACTCTAATCCCATCATGTCGTACAATTAAACCCCAGAAGGCGCTATGAACGGATGCTAGTTCTCAATTTTTTTCTGAACATGTTTGTGTTCAAACGGATGTTAGACATGCTAGTAAAGCTTAGATAAAGTGGCACCTGCTATGCTTAAGCCAATTTAAAATCAAATCCCAAATATCACCTCACCAGGTCGAACAACCCGTAACACTAGAAAGGGCTATCAGCGGTTGTAACCTCTTAATTTTTTCTGAACAGGTTTGTGTTGGAGCGGGCGTTAGACATGCTATATAAAAAGTTAAGAAATAAATGGTACATGCTATGTACGCCTTGGGCGATTTCGGATCAAATCTCAAATATTATTTCATCAGGTCGAACAACTCATTCCCCTCGAAGCAGCTATTATATAACGGATGCAAGTTCTTGCCATCTATCTGGTTGGATTTATTAAACCTTAAACCTAAATTTTAAAGACAGTAGGTTGGAGACTAACTTAAAGTTTACAGTGCATACCTAAGAAACTACTCGAAGGTGTTAATGGCTAGAAAAACCTGTGCTTAGTCATATGTCACAGTCTAAGTTATCTTCCAAACTATAGTTTACTTTTTGTTAATAAAGCTAACAGATAATTGTGATTTTCTTTATATGGACTAACACGAACTGTATGAAATTATTTTCACTGCATACACTAAGCAGTTTTTGCATGAATTTACCGTACTATGGCTGACGCACTCCGTTCGCACAGACACAGACACTTGCTTTTTATCTATTTTTTGAAATATTTCATGTAGGTTTTTAACCTGGAATCAAAACTTGAATTCAGTACGTAGCTGTCTCCAAAACTTAAAAGGTCACTTGTTATCAGTATATGTATGAATTTAAGAACCCGAACTCAGTCAGCTTCCATGAAATACGGAACATTCTTTATTTTGTAGTGATTTAAGCCTTAGTTGGTTTCCTTCCTGTTTAGGATTATATAACGAATCAGCTTAAATTTTCAAATTGGTCGAAGTAACCGGAAAACTTTTAACTGCATTTGACAAAGCTTGATGCAAAGTCTGGACTTAGACCAGTGCAAACGAACTATGCGTCAGCCTATAGTGACGATAGCAATTTCACAACTGCTGACTCCAAAAAAAGATTTATGATCAAGTCCGAATTCAGCATAGCATGTACCCATGGGCGTATCCAAGGGAGGGGTTTTGGGGGTTGAAACCCCCTCCTTTTGGCTTCAATTTTATCAATACTCCATTACAAAAAGTGCAAATTTTGCAAATGTCAAAACCCCCTCCTTTTCAGTAAATTTTAGTTAAAACCCCCTCCTTTTCAAAATTCTGGATACGCCCCTGCATGTACCATTTATTTCTTAACTTTTTATATAGCATGTCTAACGCCCGCTCCAACACAAACCTGTTCAGAAAAAATTAAGAGGTTACAACCGCTGATAGCCCTTTCTAGTGTTACGGGTTGTTCGACCTGGTGAGGTGATATTTGGGATTTGATTTTAAATTGGCTTAAGCATAGCAGGTGCCACTTTATCTAAGCTTTACTAGCATGTCTAACATCCGTTTGAACACAAACATGTTCAGAAAAAAATTGAGAACTAGCATCCGTTCATAGCGCCTTCTGGGGTTTAATTGTACGACATGATGGGATTAGAGTTGTGAACGATACGTACATTAACGCGTGTGGAAGTCGGAGGTTCCACTTTTTCTGGGCCATATTTGGCATGCATATAGCTAATAGGAGCAGAAAAGAGTACTGAAAAAATCCCGACTATTTTATTTTTAGAAAATGTTTTTTTAGCGTTAAAGCATGCAAATGCATGTACATAATATAGCCTCCTGTGCTCCTATTTTGTCATTTTTCATAATATGGTGAAAGTGAAATTACACATTGGTTAGCACAAAAGAAACCTCAATAGTAGGCCTTATTTATGATATGGAATTCATTGGATGATGCCCTTTAGCACATCAATAAACAGCCCGAAACCAATATCCTAACCACGTCGTCTGCGTATCAGAAACAGCTCAACTTCAAATGCTGATATCTCGAAAATGGCTGAACCAAATTCGTTCATATTTTGCCATGTAAGTACAATGCATAGGTCCTACAAATGAGCGAAGTATAAGCGAAATTAATTTTTTGACCCATCGCGCTGTAGTCGGCTTGTACCAGAAACTGACTGATATATATATATATATATATATATATATATATATATATATATATATATATATATATAAACTCATGCTATTATGTAGTATTTACTATGCAAGCTGGAGAGCTGCTACTTTACAAGTATGTTCTACATAAAATACAAGGGGACCTTTTTTGAAACTTTCAAGTTAAAATGGTGATTCGCCAAAATTGGGGAAATCGGCGAACTCCAGGTTGCGCCTACGTTTTAGCTAATTTCTCAATAACGAAGAGCGATTTATAATGAGTATAAATGGCTGTCAGAAGGCATCACCGCCCTGACACATATCACGTTATAATAGAAGTAAATAGCACGACACAGTTGACTATGTACAGCTGGGAATACATGTTCTCTAGAATCATGTTTTTGTTTATAAAGATAGCTCTGCTATTAATTTAATAAAATGACTTAAACAGATAAGTCAAAAATATACCAAAATTTACCAAACTCAAGCTTTAGAGATCACTACATTGTTGCTAATTTTGTAAACTTTAAAGTAGCATTAATACAGATCTACAGATCACCACACCTCTTTTATTTTGTTTCTTCTTCAGCGCCTCCTTCCAGATATTTTTCTGAAAGAAAAATGCTGTTTTAATTATAGTTTGTAGATCCTTAAAGCAACGGTTAGATTCATGCATTAAATGGCGTACACAAGAAAATTTCGAAATAAACAAGCAATTCGCTTATTTTATTAAGACCATTAGGTATCGATCCTCAAAACTTTATGGCGAAATACGTTTACAGACTGCAACGCTACCGCCTAGTATCATGGTGTCCATAATGTTCACTGAGGCAAAGCTACTCACGATTTCTATTGAATTTCGTCTCATCTGATTATTGAGTCGCTTGCCGTTTGTTTACTTGTTTTACCAATCGACTCGTTCACAGCTTTTCAAGGCAAAATCAAATACGATTTAACCAATTGAAGAAGAAACTGGAGATCAGACAGTAACAGCTGTTTAGATCCGCTCCTTACTGGCGTGCGATAAATACTGCTTCGCATTTGATGATTACTGCAAATGGTTAGTTATTTTTGTTATTATTCTATGTGTTGCTGTCACCAGACTGTACAGGCAGTTAATTTCAAAGCCATCGAAACCTTATTAATTAATGTGCTAGAAAAAAATGTGCTAGAATTGACATGTACTTCTTCGTGTACATTATCACTAAATACTACATTCAACACTTTCGCGTACCATTTCACTGAACGTTGTCGTCCACATTACTCCAGCCCTGAAATGAGGATTATAATTGCACACTGACACATCAGGAAAGGCGAGTGTTGGCCAAGCTAGAATAATACTTCAGATGGAGAGAGAGTAAGAAAATATATTCCCTTTACTTATTACAAAAGTTGTCAATGATCATTAAGCTAGACAATGTGCTTAAACCAAAACAAGTGAACTCCATTTTTGACCTCCTAAAGTGTTTGAACTTAGGTGTCACTTTCTTGCCATTTTCTGAAAGTTTCGGAACGAGAACTGATCTGCTTCAGAAACGATAACAAGCTACCTAGTAATTACACATTATCTGACGGTTGAACCTGGATTTGACAGTTTCCGGCTGCCTATTGGTAATATTTCAATTTTGATTTAAGTTTTAAAAATGGTTTGATTAATTTTTGAACCCCGAGACTTGGCATCCAGCCAAATTCTAATATATTAAAAATATTTAGAAAATTTAAAGGGCTAAGTTGAAATTCTGACAGTGGCAGTGAAGTATAGGTGGACGTGTTAGCAGTGCTAAGAATACCGCAAGTGCATGAATATTATACTGGTTCGAATAGTGTACCTACCTAATATCTTTAAGTTCTACTTTTCTCGCTGCTCTGGCAGGAGGCAGGAGGCGTCAAAGTTTTGCTGAGTACAGCGTGGGACTTCTTCTAGTATACAGACGACGTGTAGACGCTGTATAGACAGTTTCCATGTGTGTTAGCATTGCTCAGTTTTCAAATGTTTCATCAAACAAGCGCAACGAAAAGATCAGACAGAAAGCAATTATGCATTATCAAACTGCATTTGTTTCCGGAAAATGCTAAAGTGAACAACTATGATAAACAGTTGCAAAAAATAACTTGCACTCACATTTAAATAAACCGTAGTCGGGTATTTAAAATAGGTAGCAAACAGTTGAACAATTGTCAATAGAGCAAAGCAAAGCGTTCCAATGAACGAAACTCGCCCAATCCAGCTTCTGTTGACCAAAAACTTAACCACGTGAATCTATAATATTCATCTCAAAACAGTTGATTGAAGGCACGATTGTGCATGATTGCCCTCAAAAGCTTCATTACTGCAGAAATGAAGAAACGAAGATGTCTAAATGTGGCCTGTCATTGTTATATTTCTTCATAGCAGCTAGCTGGAATACCTTTACACATTTCAACCTTTTTCAACAAACAGTCGCTGAACTTACACTAATTAAAATATCAGAACCACCAGCAAAACAATCGTTCGTCATCCTGTTAAATTTGCTGTAGTCACGTTTCTAACATCAAAGCGCCAAGTTGAAATGAACACCACTGAAATATTATGGCTAGGGTTGTGCGGGGGGCCGGTGGTGGGCCCGGCCCCCGGGGGGCCGGCCCCGGGGGCCGGCCCCCCAAACGGCCCGGCCCACATTTTATTTTCGGGGGCCGGCCCACGGCCCGGCCCCCCAAATCGGGGGGCCGGCCCCAACACGGCCCCGGGGGCCGGTGTCGGTCACGGCCCCCAAACCGGCCCCCATTTCGATTTTATGTGAAAAGTACGAATTTTGCCAATGCTAACGCATTAAATAAAGGTGTTGTTAGCTATTTTTTAATTGTAGCTTTTGGCAAACGATCAGATTTCATCTTATATAGATAGCTCCTTGGATGGAAATACTTTGGAAACATTATTGTTGAAACAGATTAGTAATCTGAAATCAGTTCTTATCTATCAAGATGCATACAATGTATGATCCATGTTAGGATCAATTTCTACATTCACTAACTCTACTTTAGCCTTCACGCTCAGACAGTTTTGTGGAAGCTATAGGAATTTTTGTAGTTTTTTTACGCGATCTTTTCAAAGAAAAAGCTCGGTATTTACCCAATCTCACAATTTTTAGTTGCAATGGATTGCACATGCAAAGACAAATATTTTGATACAAGATGGCGAATTTAATGGTGTACAATTTAATTCAAAAAGTAATTTTCCGTAATATATGGAGCTAACTATTATAGCTATTCCAATTGATCGGCTTAGCTCCTTTAACACTGAATACAAGAGCTTTCGAATAATATGCAAAATGATAGGTTTCGCATAAAATTTGAAATTTCCTTTGTCAATTTCATGTGTTAGTTTGCACTTTGCAACCGCTTAATTACCACATTATTTTATATTAAAACAGTCGTTTTTTACAACACGTAAAACCTTACAACAGGTTTTTTACAACCTTTGCAATTGAAAATATTGGCATTGGAGATTGCATTGGCAAGGGATTGGCAAAATAACGATCGTTTTCTGTGAGAAGTTAGCTTAAGGTGAGATTTTAGCATAGGTGACAAAACGGCTCCAGCAAGCAGTGCATTCCATTTTGTCTATTCTGACTTGTACAATTTCTTTTTTATTCTAATCTGTTTTATGTGCCACTGCACTGGTAGGATGGGCTAACTTGGATATGTAGTGTGAAAAAAGGTATTGGAGTCATTTATTTTTCCAGAGCTAAGAAAATAACGCAAACTTGCGATTTAGGATAAAATT
Source organism: Trissonchulus latispiculum (assembly GCA_030248195.1). Classification (NCBI taxonomy): domain Eukaryota; kingdom Metazoa; phylum Nematoda; class Enoplea; order Enoplida; family Ironidae; genus Trissonchulus; species Trissonchulus latispiculum. The sequence goes on from JASAND010003017.1 coordinate 29,620, forward strand.
ATTCAAAACATTACTATTTTCAAAATCATTATAGTTATAAGGGAAATTTTTCTGGCATTGGGGACGCGGGGGCCGGTGGTGAACTCGGCCTTCCCCGGGCCGTCGTAAAACACGGCCCCGGGGGCCGGTGGATGGAAGCGGCCCGGCCCTCACCTAGGTTTACCATTTTATTTGGGGGCCGGGGAACACCCAAACTACCCACTTTTCTATATTTTGCATAAGCCTAATTATGGTACAATTACAGCTTTGGGAGTTACAAGCAGCATCTCGGGGTCTAATCAGTGTAGTTAGGATCATGTAAATTTGTAAACTGCGTATGGGAAAGCAACACGCGGAATAGCCCCTAGGGGTCCAAGCGTTGCTAGTTTTGAAGATTTCGCAAGCTTGACGGCTGATACGTACGTTTCAAACATATGCATTGATAACATAGGCCACAGATATGTTCGCAGCAAGCTTGAGGTGGCTATGGGGGAGAAGTTACTGGGTTAGGGCTGCTTCACGTAAGATTGACTGAAACCTGAGACAGTCTCATGACTGATGTCTTCTACAAATAAGTAGTAAGAAAAAGCAATTGGGTCAAAATTTCGAAATGCTCTGAAAAAAAGAAAAAGAAAATGGAGAAAAAACTTAAAAAATTTGCACCCCTAAAATAACAGCATCGGTTGTAAAACAATGCTCTACGGCTCTTCGACCAGAATCAAATTGAAATTCCTTGCCTCACCCCAGCAAAGTCGAGCAATTTGGGGACACTGGTTATCGATGTGGGCATTGGCCTGTTACTTGAGTTTTAAAAGCCAAGGCTTTACATTTTCATTCTTAATAACGTTCAATATCTGTAATATCTTAATAGTTAATATCTGCGGTTACACAAACGGAAAGCTGGAATTGTTAAATTCAAAACATAAAATGCTTGGTCAAAGTCAAGTGAAATTAAAGTGATTGAGTCGAAGGTTCAGATGATTAGATTTGATAGAAAATTAAACGACAGCCGCAGGCGTGTGTGTGTGCGCGCGCGTGTGTGTGAGAGAGAGATGCGTGGCACACTCTCGTATTATTATGTAGGTTAGAAGTTATCATGATATACAATATTTCCTGTATTTAGCTTTATAAAAGTTATGAAAATAAATAAGAAGCAATTACCACCGTGTAATCCTGAGAGACATTCTTATTTGTGCATTTACTATGTTGTTGTCATTTAATTTAAATGCAAGATTATAAAAAGATTATTGTTATAACATTGGCATAGCTCTTTACCAAATTGCAATCATGGTCAACTGGTTTAGTCAACTGAAATCATCATTATTATAGTATTTGACCAAGATTAAGCTTTTGCGCAACATTAATCAAAACTAGGTCAAATGTGTCAAGTAATTTTCAAAGTAATTTTCAGGTTGCGGGTCGGGTGCGGGTCAGAAATTATTACCCTCTTCCAACTCTGCTGTAAAATATAAATGGAATTCTTGAATCAAAGAGTCCTGAATTTAGCGTAGTAGAAAGCATTGTTGCACTGCTACAAAATAAGCGATGTCGAACTACGCAGTCTAAAACAGACGCTGTCATTTCAACAGCAATGTAATCTATTGGATAGCGGATACATTCAAAGCAGGGACCATTTTATCTGTTGCATGTATTGATACCATAGATTCGCTTGGGGTCAAAGCGCAAACATTGTTGTTTTGGATCTTTTCAGGATAACCCATCCCAGCTCCAGATTTCGCAAAACTTGATCAAATGAGCTGAAATTTGGTATGGGTATGTTTTCGACCACACTGAGCTAAACATTTTTCGATTTTGCTGAAAAGTTGCATTCAAGGGTTTCTAGTCGCGGAACACGAATCTGAAATTAGTTTTTCGATTCAGCTTTACG
>JASAND010003018.1:0-10950 GCA_030248195.1 Trissonchulus latispiculum
GTACAAATTTCATTTACTGTTCGTAAAGATAGCGCTGCATTTTAGATGAATTTAGATGAAAATCGAGAGAAATATCGGAAAATACTTCACACTGGTTTCCCGGTATTATTGGCCGACTATGGCCCAGGATCTCGCTGATTATATCCGAACGTGCAAAGTCTGTGCCAAGTCAATGCGGGCCCGGCCCGTCCACAAGCTGGATTGCAGAATGAGATCCGTGCGAATAGACCTCTGGATTTGGTCAGCATCGATGTAATGCATTGTACTAAAAACCCGACAATGTGTGGTAACACCTGCATTTTGGTCGTGGTTGATCATTTCACGCGGTACGCGGAGGCCTTCCCGATGAAGGACGAAAAGGCCGAAACAACTGCTTATTATTTCTTCAATGGCTTTGTCGCCAGATGGGGCGTACCTGTGAATTTGCTTTCCGATCGCAGACCAAATTTCATGTCCTAAATGTTCAGCCGACTATCGGAGCTGAGTGGGTCGAAACTTCAGCGGGCAACGGCTTATCATCCGCAGACGAACGGTGTCGTGGAGCGACTGAATAAAACCCTTCGCACTATCTTTATGAACTATGCGGATATTTACCAAACAGATTGGGACGACTATGTTAACTGGGCACTTTGTGCCTACCGAGCGTCAGTTCATAGTTCTGTGGGTGACACCCCTCATTTCCTGATGACCGGACACGATATCCGGCTGCCATTGGACCATTTCTTCGATGGCCGGAATGATGATGTGGTGGAAACGTATGATGCGTACTCACAGTCCCATCTGTGGCGGTTGAAACGTGCTTGGGGCGCGGCCCGTAAGTCGTTGGAAGAATCAGCGCTGAAAAACCGGCGACATTATGAGAAGAAAGTCAAGCCGGTCCACTATCAGCCCGGAATGCTAGTTATGCGCCGTGTCACGGGTGTAACTCCGTCCGGTATGTGTCACAAGATGCGTCCAAAATGGGAAGGACCGTATCGGATTATGGAGAAGCTTTCGGAAGTGAACTTCCGAATTCAGAAGGTGGGATCTCAGGACAAGCCGGATGTGGTCCACATCGAGAAGATTAAACCGCATTGTGAACGGCCTGTCAAGGTACCCACGGTCCAGATTCAGTAAGTACTACTAGTAGTGTGGGTACGACCTGGCTACTTTGTAGTTTAGGTCTTTGTTGTGTAACATGCTGGCACGGTTAAAACCACCTTTAAATTATGTTTTGGGAAATTTATTGTATATTACAGTGGTCTTTGATGTATACGTATTAGTATGTGTGTGCACAGGCCTAGCACGTTAACGTACCGTAGCACCACTGGTGGGATAAATTTTGTCTAGTAAAGGTCATTTTTTCTCTTTTCGGGGGTTAGTTTTGTTCGTGTTTTTGTTGGGAGGGCTTGAATTTTCAATTTTTTCTTCCCTTTCAACATTCTTACCTTAGATTATTCATTATTCTTTCAATAGCTTCTATTAATTCTTACTAATTCCCACACGAGCTTTTATATTTCCTTACTTTTCATATTTATTCCTTAAAATTTTAAATTTCCCTCCGGGGTGGGTGGTCCCTTACCTTTAAAATTTTGTTTTGTGCCTGTTTTGCATGTGTACCTGCACTTAATTCTATCTTTTTCAGTTCAGTTGCTATTTTGTATTTTCTGATTCTGGATCAAATTTACATCAGTGACATTGTGTGCGCAAGCTATGGAGAAGAAGTCACCTAAGTCTGAACTTCGCCGGAAGACGGACCCTATGTTTGGTCAGGGTTTCGCCCAGGGCCAGCCGCCTGACCCTGATGACCTGGAGCAGTTCCCGGTCACTAACTACCTCAAGTCAGTGGTAGATGATTTGGGCGGAGACCATCCATTGGGTCAGAATCCAGCCGTTCCTTCCTGTGTGGCGTCGACTTTTGTTGTCGCCTCCGACTCGCCGGTTGTCTCGGACAGTTTCCTGGACTCTGCAGCGCCAGCAAACATTTCGTACGGTGAACTCTACAGTGGCGTAACCACAGCGGCAGAGAGACGGGTGGCAATGGGAGCGGCCCATTTGGACCCCCAACCTGATATGCCAACGCCATCCCCGGTAGATCCACTTAATGCCGGCTTGTTGGATCCTCAGTCACCTCCCGCGGTCGGGTTGGGAACAATTGGGACATCACAATTGGGTTCAACCCGGTGACCCAGGACACGTCGGCTGAGGCGAGGGGCTCTTCGGCCACACCGACTGGCCCCCGCGCCGGTTACGCACGCCAGTCCGACACCCTTTCTGGTAAAGAAGATCAACAGCCTGACAGTTCATCGGTAGTGCTGGGCGCCAAGCGTTCGGCGAGTAACGTCTCGGATGATTCGGAGGACGGGGCTGAACATCAGAAGACGAAGCCCGACGGGAAGAAACCGAAATCTACATCTGTGACTATAACTTTGAAGGACTCTCGTTCCGCGGTGATACCCGGAACCTCGTCAGACACTGCCCAGTCGACGAAAGACTCGAGCGAGCCTCGCTCTTTACTAGCCATTCGAAGACAGATTGAGGAACTGCAAGCTATGGAAGCTGAACTTTGTCAAAAGGTTGATGATTCAACCCAGCAGAAGATGGATTCTTCTGTTTCTGCTTCTAGCTCCGGTTCCAAATCCCGACGGAAAGTCCGTCAACCAGAACGACGTCATCAGGCGGGCGACGCCCGGTCTGTTACGGAGACGGATGAGGCTGCTTCGACCTCGTCGCGTCCAACCAGAACGTCTCGTCGCTTACAACAGAAGGCGGCCCAAGTCAAACAGCAGATTCAACTTGACCCTCCCCGAGCTACACAAATGGAAACCAACCCATTAGTGGCTCAGGAGACGGCAACGCCGGCTTCTAACCAGCCCGAATCCATGGGATCGGACGACGACTGCCAAATTTTGGACGACAAATTGGTAGTAGACGAAGCTGGGGCAGAATCGGCAACAGCCAGCATTGGTGACGAGTTCTTCGGTCAAACTGCCGCACGGTTCGCCGCCGGCATGGATGATATGGCTGAAAGTGTGCCAGTGGTACAACCAGGGCACGCTTATTCCCTGCCAGTGATGAGATCTGCACTGGAAGAGATACAGACAGCTGATCCTTTGACTCTTCGCTCGAGGGCTATGCGTGAGACTGACTTGACTGACTTGACTGTGCGTGAGCCTACTCAGGCTGAAATTGACGCAGTGCCTCACGAGTTTCGCCATGGGATTTCAATCTTTTCTGAAGTGTCTGCAACACGTCATAATGGGTCGAGAGGAAGAGCTCAGAATGGCGGAACCTTGTGCTGGGGTAAAGGAAGCGGTTCAGGATGTCATCCTGCGCGACAAAGCGCTTCGTCATCAGCGCGTTCGGGTCGAAGACCTGACTTTACCTCCATATTTCCAGTAGCCAGTCAACCTGGCTCGGACAATTGAGGATCTGGTTTGGGCTGTTCCTGACATCTGGCAACTTTATCGGATAACCGGCGTCGTTGCCATGGACACCGAAGGCGGAATTTCCGCTCAGTTCGGAAACAATCAGGAAGCCACGCTTAATATCCTTCAGATTGTGGGGCCTGTGCCGGCGGAACATCCGAAGGCATACCTCATCATGGTGAGCGAGATTCTGGCGACAATTCGGCAATTTTTTGGAGAATCGTTTTTGTAGGTCCAACACCTCCACCTGGGAATATATGCTGGATGCCCACCTCGCAACTTTTGGAGTGTCTGATAAAGTTACCATGATGGTGGAATAGTCTGTCGCAATTTGAGCATTTCCAAGTTTGGGTGAATTTATTGAGACTTTTTATAAAGGAGAAGTGATTTTCGTAAATGCTTACTGCCATTTTCCGGGAATGCTTTCCCATAGGCCAGCGGATAAGCTTGGCTGCAATATCTATAACCTCTTGCTTCTTTTCGTGATTCTGAATTATAAGTTCATTCAGGTCCTCGGGTTCTTCTCCGGATTCCTCAGCAGTAGGCCCTTTTTCGTAAACCGTAATAACAGTATCAAATTTTTCTTCAAGTTCGTCTAAATCCTCAAGGCAAACCCCACTAAACTCTTCTCCGGGCTTCAACCACTGACAAATTAATTCGTTTGTTTTCTCTTCCAGCCCCTCAAGTTTGCATCCATATGCCAGCGCTAAGCATCTGAAGGAGCATTTGTCATCTTCGTAAGGCCTTCCATGATAGCTATTGTCTAGTGCATTAAGCCCTTTGTTATGCTTCACATATTCTGGGATGTACCTGGCGTCACCCGGGGTAGGAAACAAGCTTATTAATGTAGAAACAGACATAGACGTAATTTCAAGGACTGTCCACTTCGTATTTGGCCGCTGCTGCCTAACCCATTCAAGGATATCCCCCTTATCTAGCTCATAGAAGATTTTCCCCAGATCACCCTCATTCGAAATGTGGATAGGTTCATCGAAATACCGGTTATTTCCGGATGGGTAGTAATACCTCAGTTCCCCGTCTTCAACGTTTCTAAGTACAAAACCGAGAGATAGATTAAATTTGAATTGCCATCTCTGTAATTTGAACACAACCTTGATTAATTCTTTCAATTTAGAAGGATCTGTTACCCGGAAGTTATACCTATTTTGGATACCGGGATTTACAAAATACCTAGTTCTAATGCTACTCCAATTTTGTCTGTAAATGTTTGCTAAATCTTCAGGGAGATCCTTAATCAAACTTCCCTTCAAATTGGGGGCGTCCTCAGTAGGAAGGTTAGAAAAATGAGTCTGTCTCAAGGTTCTAGGATCTGGGACTTTTGGTGCTTCACGGTGGGTTCTGAACTAACCCTGATATCCCTTATATGTTTTATACTTGAATCCACATTTTCGGCACTGATAAGAAGGTTGCTCATTTGGATGGGACCTTTTGAAATGGCGGGTCATGTTGTGTTTTTCCGTAAATACCTTTTCGCATTTAGGACAAGGGAAGAATGTTTTAGACGAATGCTCCAATTTATTATGACTTTGCAGTTCCAGGAGGGTAGAGAATAACTCATTACAAGTCGAGCATTTTGGAAATCCACTAGTAGTTGGAGGAATGTCTAGGGGTAAACTTTGAGAATATGTCCAAAACTGGTCACTTCCTATCATCTGTTCCCCATCCCAGTCAGTTTTCATGAGTGCCACAGCTTTATCTCTCAGGTACTTAGTCATTTGCGGGTCATCTTTCCAGATTCCGGTTTCAATAGCTGCATTCAACTTGGCAACCGCAGACATTTCACTATCTTGCCGCCTTTCACTCGCTGTTGTGTATCTGCTCTTATTTGCCGTTTATATGTTCTGATCACTTTTATGTCCTTCTTACTCATATGAAATTTCACGTTTATATGCGCTTAGTCGTTTTTATGAAGTTCCTGCTTTTATTGACTTTGCCGTTTATATGTAGTTTGCCCTTTATATGTACTTTCTCCTTATATTAAGTTTACCGTTTATATGTCCTTAGTCGCTTTTATGAACTTCCTGCTTTTATTGACTTAGTTGTTTATATGTACTTCACCGTTTATATGTATTTAATTGCTTTTATTAACTTTGCCGTTTTATGTATTTCGTGCTTTTGTTGACTTTCTAATGTATTTATTAACTGGTACACTAATAATTAACTAATTAGCACCCAGTAATTAACTAATTAATTAATAACTAACTAATTAACTAATTAATAATTGACTAATAACTCGCAGTTAGAGAGTAGAGAGAGCACTTAGAAACCGACCGCTCACGACTAAAGACCAAGTCAAACTGATCCTTTACCAGAAATTTCACCGTTTATATAGACTTTTGAGTTAGCTAATAGTTGCTTGGCTTACAGTTTACGTTGACCGTTTGCAGAGATATCTTTATTTTAATGAATGTAGTTGTTGAATTTGGCTTACTTAATGCTAACTTTCAAACTTTTCCTTTATATGTATTCAATATAACGCTTCAAATTCGCTGTTACAGAGTAGAGAGAGCGCTTAAGAACCGACCGCTCGTGACGACAGAACAAGTCCAACTGACGCGATATCAAATTTTTCTCCCTTTACATACTTTTTAATCCCACTGTTAGTACTTTTAGTATACTTCTAGTACCTCTTACACTTCCAGTATTTCTTGAACTGGCAGTACCGCCTGTACTTCCTAGTACTCCTAACACTCCTAGTATACCACTTGTACTGCTTGCACTTCCTCGATTTCTCCCATCGGGGGATATCCTTGAATGGGTTAGGCAGCACCGGCCAATACGAAGTGGACAGTCCTTGAAATTACAAATGTCTGTTTCTACATTAATAAGCTCGTTTCCTACCCCGTGGGTGGGTACCTCCCAGAATATAATATATAAGGAGCAAGAGGTTATAGATATTGCAGCCAAACTTATCCGCCGGCCTATGGGAAAGCATTCCCGGGAAATGGCAGTAAACATTACGAAAATCACTTCTCCTTGATAAAAAGTCTCAATAAATTCACCCAAACTTGGAAATGCCCAAATTGCGACAGACTATTCCATTCCACCATCATGGTAACTTATCAGACACTCCAAAAGTTGCGAGGTGGGCATCAAGCATATATTCCCAGGTGGAGGTGTTGAACCTACAAACACGATTCTCCAAAAAATTCATGAGCTTGGAATCCCTGTGCCTGAATGGTACTATCCCTTTCGCATAGCCTATGATTTTGAGTGTACGTTCAGACCTACAAATAAGAAAGGCGGACCAAAGCTGACCTAGGAACAAGAACTTACCCCTGTTTCTGTATCTATAGTTTCCAATGTACCAGGTTATGAGAATCCAATGTGTATAATCACAACCGGGGATCCTTCCGACTTGGTGGTTCGAATGAAGGATTACATGGAGGAAATTGCCGATAAAGCCTACAAATTTTTGAAGGAAATTTATGAACCTACGCTGACAGGCTTGGCTGACAACTAGAATCTTTTATCCGAATTTGAAAACTGGCTTAAGTCTGTTCCTACTCTAGGTTTCAACTCAAGACGATTTGACATGAATCTTATGAAGTCCAGTGTGATTAAAAATTTACTCCTAAATGATCAGGAAACTAGGTTTGTAGTTAAAAAGAACAATAATGGCCATTTCTACTCCTAAACTTCATTTCCTCGACATCAGTAACTACCTGGCACCCGCAACTTCCTATTCAAAATGGCCTAAACGTTTCAAAATCCCAGCACAAAAGGGCATTTTTCCCTACGAAGCATTTACCTTCTTAGAGTTTTTGGATCAGGGGTTTCCAAGTCGGGACATGTTCTATTCCACCTTGAGGCAGCAAGCTATTCCCGAGGAAGACTACGCGGCATTTACAGAGAAATGGGAGAAACATAACATGAAAACAATGAGAGACTCTTTGATTCATTAAATAATCTGGATGTTGGCCCATTTCTCCAAGCAGCTGAAAAAATGGTTGACTTTTGGAAAGGTATGGAAATAGACATGTTTAAGGTGCTGGTTTCCTTTCGGGTATTTTTCACTCATACGGCTTTTTAATCTTTTACGTAAATGACTAAAACTTACAAAAGAATCTATTTCCGTGCTCTTTAACATTCTGGGACCAGTCCCGTATTTTTAGGTCAAAAGATAAGAATGTCTTGGTTTTAGGCCTTAGACTCTCAGTAGGTGGTCAGGATACAGGATTGGTTGCTATAGCTGGAAAGAGGACACGAAAATGAACATTTTTGCTCTTACAACTTTTGAGCTATCTCCAGTGGTTAAGTCAGTACAAGCAAAAAACTATTTTGAGGGTCAAAAAATGGCCAGTTTTGATGAAATCAGTTTTTTCAAAATTACTGCCAAACCTTACAAGCAATTTTCGTCCATTAGAGCGATCTAGATAGATAGATTAGCGATAGAGCAGTCTCTATCTCAATCGATAGAGCGTCCAAATGCACATTTTATGAATCCCTACTAGCCGGACTTTATTGCTTTCAGCCAGAGATTTGACCGGAAAACCATTTTGGCAAAACTGCGGTAATTTTTTGAACATCGATTTCTCAAAACCTGCTCGACAGATTCCGGAGATTTTCGGCAAAATGGAAATTCGTACTACTGCGGAGATTCGTTTTTCTTGGTTTGAGCCAAAACGTCTCCAGTTGCGAGAAAACTGACTTCAAAGTTGCGAAATTTCGTGTCGCCGCACATTTGCCGGATTTTCTGCAGTATTGAGGCTTGTTGAGCCAAATCCAAAAAAACGCCCCTCGGCCCATATGTCCTCTGCATGATAGCATAAGAAAAAATTTTGGCTGATTCTTCAGTTTTGAGAAATCAATGTTCAAATATGTTTGGTCTGTATTCATCCTTTTAGATGTCAGAACCTCTGAAAATTTCTGCCATTTTTTACTAATTTTGTCCGTTTCGTAAGCTCATGTGAATCTACAGATCTATCTAAGCTTTAAAACGATGTATAAAGCTCTTTCTAACTCCCAAAATTGCGAAAGTTATAGCGTTTCAAAAAATCACTACAAAAGCACTGCACAAAAGGATACCACCACCTTAAAAGTGGGGCTATTTCTCTGCCTGGTTTAGCCTACAAAAGAATGATGCAAAAGCTTCTCAATCACACTCATCTTCCACTTTGGAATAGATTTACTCGAAATTGGCATAAATTAATTAAAGATAACATAGTTGGAGGCCCTAGTTTAGTCTTTCATAGGTATCACGAAGCAGAGTTACTGAAATTACGAATGGGTTCAAAGTTGCTCAAATTTTCGGTTTCGACGCTAATGCCTTATACCTCCGGTGTACAATGCAGGATATGCCCACTGGTCTGTGCGCTGAATGGAAGCCCACTAAAGAGGGAAAATTCAAACGGGTTCACCAAAGAGGCAGGAAGGAAGCAATGTGGTTAGAGTATATGGCAAAGGATTTGGGAGATAGAGTTGAGCACGCTTACAACGGGGGACAAAAAAGAATAGGCAAAGCTAAAGTTGATGGGTGGGTACATGAAAAGAACATAGTCCTACAATTTCACGGGTGTTACTTTCATGGTCATGGGTGTGAGTTGGATAGAAATAAAGATCCGAAAGACAGAAGGCAAAGGAGGAAAAGAACAGAAAGGGTCTCTCAGGCAATTAAGGATGGGGGTTTCGATTTGATTGAAAAGTGGGAGTGTGAGTTCGATAAAGACTTAAAAGATTCTAAGGACATGCAAGAGTTTATGGACGAATATTTCAACCTTCCCAAGAAAAAATCAGTCCTTACTTTTGGTGAGATGGTCACTCAAGTTCAAGCTAACAGGTTGTTTGGACTAGTTGAAGTAGATATTAAGGTACTTGATGACAAAAAGTAATACTTTGAAGAGATGACGCCTATTTTCAAAAATGTCGAAAATTACTAGGGAAGACATCGGGGATCATATGAGGAAGTTTTGTGAGGAAAATGACCTGATGACACAACCCAGGAGGAGACTGACTGGAAGTTATTTTGGTAAGAAAATTCTACTAGCTACTCCCCTAATTAAGTGGTATCTCAAACATGGTCTCAAAATTACAAAGATTTACCAGGCAATCGAATTCAAACCTAAACCCTGATTTAAAGAATTGGGAGACGAGGTAACCTACCATCGATCTGCAGGTGATTCTGATCCGGACCTTGCAGTTTGTTTAAACGTTTAACGTTTAAACGTTCATGTTTAAACTTTTAGGAAATTCTTATTAATACGGTAGAACTATAACAAGCGTGGAAAAACATATGGACGTTAAATTTTGTCAGAGATCCAGTGCAAGTAGAGAGGTAAATGGACGGAGATTCAGAAGACTAGATGATTTAGGAAATGGAGTTTACGACGTTCAATCTGCAAAATCCAAAGTTGTCCACAGACTTCCTGAGTAAGTAGGGTTCTTTTTCTACCAATAGACAATTTGACAAATTATGTTTTGACCAACCCAGCTTCTTTTCTAGATTGCACGCTGTACTTTCGAATGTATACAGCCACGCGCTAACAACAACGACTGCAACGAGAATAGCGAACAAATGACTTTTGCTTGGTTCAATTTGGACTGACGGAAAGGATAAAGCTTTGAACATTGGTAGCGACCAAAATTACCTTTGGAGAAGAACGCTTGCAGTTTATGGAAAATACTTTTCTTCGATCATTCTACTTCGGGTTAGAGTTACAATCCAGGAAGTCAACTCTCATCCCACTAAGCATGTTGAAATTTAATTGCGCAGAAGTTGTGAAATAACTTTTGTTCACTTTCAGGCTCATTGAGTGTGTTTTCACATAGGAATCAGCTGTAAAGCTTTGACACCATGTAAACATATTTAATCCACTAGGGGCAATGTTAAAGTGGCAAACTTTAAAAGAGGAAATTGGAGCAGAAGTGCCAAGGTGTAACAATAAAATTACGCAAATAATGGAATGCCCGACTGGATACATTTTAGATCGTATGACAAATAAGTAATTTGCAATCAGAAAATGTGTAATGAAAGGAGTTTCACAAAGGCTAAAAAATGAATTTCGAGATCTATATGTAATGATTCAAACTTTTGGGTGACTATTTTAATCCTAGTTTTGGGTGCCACTTTTGATCTCAATTTTGGGTGACTGTTTTGATCTTATTATTGAATAACTGTTTTGATCCCATGATAATATAATGAAAATATATGTAATGATTCAAACTTTTGGGTGACTATTTTGAATCCCATGATAATGTAATGAAAATATATGTAATGACTGGAATTTTGGGTGGCTATTTTAATCCCACTTTTGGGTGACACTTTTGATCTCAATTTTGGGTGACTATTTTAATCTCAATTTTGGGTGACTATTTTAATCCTAGTTTTGGGTGACTGTTTTGAATCCCTATTTTTGGGTGACTATTTTAATCTCAATTTTGGGTGACTATTTTAATCCCACTTTTGGGTGACTATTTTAATCCCACTTTTGGGTGACACTTTTGATCCCACTTTTGGGTGACTATTTTAATCCCACTTTTGGGTGACACTTTTGATCCCACTTTTGGGTGACTATTTTAATCC
>JASAND010003020.1:0-11055 GCA_030248195.1 Trissonchulus latispiculum
GTAAGAAAATGGAAATTTTAAGTGGCATNNTACTTNTGTTCATATTCTGAATCGTATGAACTAATAATTAATACGTACTACCTTAGTGAAACACAGTACGAATATGTATGTTACAATAGTATGCAACTAAAATTTCTGGCTGTCCTGTGGTGATTGTTAGTCAAAACTTACGCGTGGCGGCACCCACCTTTTGAAAATACCCTGGGCCTTTTCGGATATTACGTAGGATAGAGTATTGAACACTTCCAGTTGAAATTGTTTAAAAATATCTTCTTATAATTACGTACGTACGTATACATGTATATGTATATACGTAGGTGTCCAGATCTTGGTTTACATTACAGCTTTTTCTTTCTTTTCATTCTCCCTACCTATGTTTGCTCCTTTTTCTTGGTTGAATTCTCTATTCATTTTCTTTCTTGACTTTTCATTCATTCTTGACTATTCATTTTCTTCAAAACTTAATAAGTTAGGACTCTCCAAAAGATGTAAATCCAAAACACCTTTTAGCAGATTTCGCGAAATGTTGCACAACATCGCGTAAATTACGCGACATTTCGCGAAGAAAAAATTTGAGCCAAAGCTATAATTAAAAATTTACGCAGAATTTTGGTAGATATGGAGAAAACCCCTCAAATTAGCTAACAAAAACCTTAGCTAGTGAACTTCGCGAAGTGTTTCGCGAAGTTCGCGAGGAGTTTTCGCGAAGTGCAAGAAATTTCGCGAAATGCTTTCGCGTAATCTGGGGAAATTTCGCGAAGTTACGCGAACTTCGCATGCGACTTCGCGAAATTCAGATTTTCGTACGACATGTCGCCAAAAATGTACACGAATGTCGCAAAGCCTTCGCGAATTTCGCGTGCGCTCGCGACATTTCGCCAGATATGGGACTTCGCTTCAAACGCACTTTGAAATGAGCTGTACTGTATAATTATAAAATCTTAACTGACAGCAGTGCATCTAATGATGAAACAGCGCCAAGGCTTCAATATATCATATACAACTTAGAATTAAGTATCTTCTATCAGTACTTAAAAGGGAATCGGCGGGCTTGTGCTACCTATTCTGATTTTCTGAATTATATTTTTAAGTATTTTTTCTGTATATTAATAGTTATGTAAAAATTAATTAACGATTATACATTAGACATTATCATTATTAATTCTAAACATTTTAAGTAAGGAAATAGCGCCGCAGGCGAAAATTTTTGAGAAAATAGTATTCTTGCTGAAGTGAATGGCTATGTTTCAAAAAGTTTAAAGAAATTTTGCGAAAATTTTCAAAATTTGAATAAAATTTTACTTTTTATAATGGCCCAAAATTGGTTTTTGAAAACGTACCGGAACCGGAACCGGAACCAAAAAGTACCGGAACCGGAACCGGAATTCCGGTCGATCCCTAATATATATATATATATATATATATATATATATATATATATATACAAGTAACAAAAATGCTCCGCACAAAAGGGGATAATATGTGTGTTGGGTCTATGTCTGTCCTTTAAACTTTAAATTCCGGTTAAGAAAGTAAAGACAGAAATCCGACACAGCATGTTTGGGTGGGTGGTTCTTGCTCAGCTCACTTGGAGCTTTCATTTGATACCGAATTTGACCACTTGAAAAATTTTATTTTTGACCCAAAATCGCCTAAGTCCCCACCCCACCCCACCGCGACCCCTATGATAAAAGGAAAGACTTGAAAACTATTTTTATGAGCACTTTTTGTAATGAATTATGAATTAATTCATTACTATTATTTGGCTTCTTTGTTCTATGATTTATATAATAAACATATATTATATAGAATTAATATATATATATTTTTGTGTCGTGGTGACCCGAATGATATAGTGTTGGTGTTTTTTGCACACTTTTGCTTAGAAAAACACACCGCTGTTTTGAGTTTCAGAAGCCAAATTATACTACATAATTTCTTTTAAAGTTACGGAAGACTTGTTTGTTGAAAGCATTTTGCGCCTTCGACGCACTAGTGTTTTCCTTAATTCTTTCACAGCCCTGACGCCCAAGGCCGCATCCGGAGGGTTCAAGGGGTCTAGACCACTGTTTTTTTGCGTAAAATATGCGTATTTACGCAGTCGAGCTTAAAAATACGCAGTCAAAAACAAAACTACGCACCAAAATACTCAGCCGGAAAATTCGGTAGTAGGAATTTCTAGAGTGCTCTAAATTAATTTCTTGAGACAATTTACCGTAGTTTGGGCTCTGGCTTCTTCTGGGGGGCTTCCGCCCCCCAGACCCCCCACATATCTCTTCGATTCTCCTTCCGTCTACAGTTGATTATACTTTCTGCCTAAGCCCACGTTGTACCATGCGATGCTTTTCTTTCTATTTGATTTGATATAGTATCTAAATTAAAATCTTATATATATGTGATCAATTAAGGGAACAGTAACTCTATTTGTCTAACCAAATATTGACTTAACTATTAAACTGTTCATGGCAAAGATTTCAAAGTTTTAAAAGCAAATTTACTCCGAAATTTAAAATTTTCTTCAACCCTGCGTATTTATATATATATTTTTCGTCATCTATTCATTCCTACTCTTACACCACAGAGAGAGCGCGCAATTTAAACTGGAGCTAAGATTCTGAACGTTGTTTAAAACTCTTAAAAACAGCATTAAGTCGACGCTAAATGCGTTTATAGCTTTTATAAACGTTGAGGAGCGATTTTTGTAATTTTACGCAGTCGAAATTAAAAATACGCACTCGAAAACAAAAAATACGCAAAATTTACGCAGGTCCGATTTTCAAAAAACCCTGGTCTAGACCCCATTTTGGGGTGACAAAAGTTAAACGTTTTGCTATTTTTATGGCAAAAACAGCTATTTTTAAAGAATTTTCGCGATATACAATAATAATTCATTCTTCGCAAGAAATAATCATCCAATGTATAGTCAAGCGGGAAAAAAACCCATTTTAATATGCGGGAAAAAAACCCACCTCCGGTGTGGGCTTACCTGTATGAGCTATCTAGGATTTTAATAGCCTATCTTGAAGAGCATCCAAAATAACCCTGGAGGGTGTATTATGGTAGCTCCCACTGCTTCCCTACAAATTTTTTGGGACTTTGAAATTTTTGGAAATTTTGGTCCGACCAAGTGCCGAAATTTGGCAAAATTGCCGGGCCACCCTGAACTACTGGAAAGACTTAGACCAAAGCGGATTATATGTGCCTGTAGGGCATCTGTTGCGCTTCATGATGATATATGTCACACTGCTCTGACCCCTCCGGTGCGACCTGGGGGTGACCTGGAGTTGGCGGGAAAAAAACCCCACGGCGGGAAAAAAAACCCACTTTTCAAAATTAAATTTTTTTCCAACCATTGACCGGAAACGTCAAACCAATACATACATTTGTTTAATAGAGCCTATAGATTAAATTGGTATAGGTTTTACCTGGGTTCGTACTGTTATGGGTGGTCCAGGGGGTCTAAATCGGACACTGTGCCATTTCAAGCCAAAATTTCAATTTTGACCAAAAATGCTTATTTTTGCCTTAAAATGGGTCTAGTTTGGCTCGAAATACAGGAAAAACACGTTTTCTACACGATAGGATGCTTAAACTGCCGAAAATAAACAATTTTAAAAAATTTCCAAAATTTGCCTATGTTTATGTGTTAAAGATACAACATTTTCAAATGACCATATGACCTCAATTTTATTACAAAAACTAATATATTTTGATGCAGTTGTACTAAAAACAACCCGCTCTTTTATTTGGAATGGTTAGAAATGCTCCTGGCAGCTTGCCAAAATTTTTTTGGGGTGGGTTTTTTTCCCGCATATGGGTTTTTTTCCCGCATTGGGTTTTTTTCCCGCCAGTTTGGGACAATTTTTCTCGCTAACGGCACACCCTACAGAGGTGTTCTATAGCTCATAAGAAAGCTTACGACTAGGCCTAGCTACCTGTATAATCAACATTTCGATATGTCAAACCATTAAAAAGTTCTGGCCAAAAATCTGAAAAGTGGGCTTTTTTTCCCGCTTGACTATACGTATATATATATATATATATATATATATATACACATATATATATATATATATATATATATATATATATATATATATATATATACATATATATTAGTGATGGGCACTGGATATCCGGATATCCGGATAATTTTTATATCCGGATAATATCCGATTTGAGAAAAATATCCGGATATCCGTGTACATTTCTGACAAAGTAATGAAAAATTAACAAATTTGTGCCAAAAATTTCGAAAATTTTAAAAAATTTCTCAAAAATTTCTCTGAAAATATTTTTAAAAGCAAGGTTGTGGCTTGGCTGTATGATAGAAATTCACAGCATACCGAAAAATTGACAGAAAATTCAAAGTTTAACTGCAAAATCGCAAAATTTTCTTGAAGTTCCATTTGGAATTGGCGGATAACCGGATATCCGGATATCCGTTAACGCAAAATAGGCGGATATCCGGATATGAAAAAATATCCGGTGCCCATCACTAATATATATACGTATATTAACCATTTAAAGCAGTCAAGCGGACGACGCTTGGAATAACGCTGATAGGAACAAATTTAGATAAGTATGCAGACAAATTTCTGCCCAAGGTGTACAAAATTTTTTAAAAGCAAAATATGCGTTCATTTCTGTTGAACTCGAAAATTATATATACTATTACTGGCTGGATTTTCTCTAGGTCAAAAAATGGGAAGACCTGAAGAATAAAATGGACTAAAATACGGTAAAACATTGCGTGTTTTCTACGTGGTATATATACTGCTATAAATAAGCTAAAAAGTGCTGAAAAATCAAGTTTTAGTACCTAAATTGATTGATTTTTGACCAAAAAATTCCGGCGCAGCCTGAAAAAATTTTCAAATTTCAAATTTCAAATTTCAGACAAATTTCCGCCCAACGTGACTAAATTTTTTAAGAGTTTCCCATCTTTCCTGGACAATCTTCTACTCCAAATTTTAGTTCCATGACCTATGTGCATAATTACGTATATATAAATTACTCAGAGATCGGCGAGGTCAAAATCTGTAGCCTATACCAGTCACGGCTGTTGCGTAGTCCTTCGTACTTTTATCCGGGGAGGGGGGGGAGGGGCGGAGGGTAGCGATTTTCGGGGTGGATGTTTTGTATGTAGTCCTTCGCAATTCCATTTTTTTCGAAAAAAATGACTAACTCGGTTTTAATATTGCTAGTTTTTGGTTGTAAATAGCAAAATTTTTAGCAAAATCGCAAATTTTTTGTAAAATTTTGAAGAAAAATTTTTTACCCCCTCCCCCAAATTAGATTTTTCCGAGCCCCAAACCACCTAAAACCGGCTGACCCCACCCACCCCAATTTCGGCTACCCCCACCCATAGGTGTGGTGTAACGGGGATTTGGGTTGGGGGGGGGCCCTCCCCCGGAATTTTGGGGGGGCCTTTTTAGACCCCCCCCAAACCCCCCCCCCACGACCTCCCCCAAAAAATTATTTCTATTTTTATGTCAAAAATCGCATTTTCAGCCATTGCTAATGCCGAAAAACATGAAATCATTAAGTAATTCTAACATTAGACAGAGTTTTTAAACTCGAAACCTTGACTGCCAACATGTTTCTGAGTCCAGAATAAGGTCAATATTGAGTCTAGAAGACCACAAAACCGTTATAAACGTGTATTTCTCGCGATAATAAACACGTTAAGCCAAAAATTTTGACTTTTGAAAAACTTTGCAAAATTTGCCCTAAAAATTGCCGCCCCCCAGACCCCCCACATATCTCTTCGATTCTCCTTCCGTCTACAGTTGATTATACTTTCTGCCTAAGCCCACGTTGTACCATGCGATGCTTTTCTTTCTATTTGATTTGATATAGTATCTAAATTAAAATCTTATATATATGTGATCAATTAAGGGAACAGTAACTCTATTTGTCTAACCAAATATTGACTTAACTATTAAACTGTTCATGGCAAAGATTTCAAAGTTTTAAAAGCAAATTTACTCCGAAATTTAAAATTTTCTTCAACCCTGCGTATTTATATATATATATTTTTCGTCATCTATTCATTCCTACTCTTACACCACAGAGAGAGCGCGCAATTTAAACTGGAGCTAAGATTCTGAACGTTGTTTAAAACTCTTAAAAACAGCATTAAGTCGACGCTAAATGCGTTTATAGCTTTTATAAACGTTGAGGAGCGATTTTTGTAATTTTACGCAGTCGAAATTAAAAATACGCACTCGAAAACAAAAATACGCAAAATTTACGCAGGTCCGATTTTCAAAAAAACCCTGGTCTAGACCCCATTTTGGGGTGACAAAAGTTAAACGTTTTGCTATTTTTATGGCAAAAACAGCTATTTTTAAAGAATTTTCGCGATATACAATAATAATTCATTCTTCGCAAGAAATAATCATCCAATGTATAGTCAAGTGGGAAAAAAACCCATTTTAATATGCGGGAAAAAAACCCACCTCCGGTGTGGGCTTACCTGTATGAGCTATCTAGGATTTTAATAGCCTATCTTGAAGAGCATCCAAAATAACCCTGGAGGGTGTATTATTGTCGCTCCCGCTGCTTCCCTGCAAATTTTTTGGGACTTTGAAATTTTCGAAAATTTTGGTCCGTCCAAGTGCCAAAATTTGACAAACTTTGCCGGGCCACCCTGAACTACTGGAAAGACCTAGACCAAAACGGATTATATGTATATACATGTAGGGTAAGTGTTGCGCTTCACGATGATATATGCCATATCGCTCTGAACCCTCCGGTGTGACCTGGGGGTGACCTAGAGTTGGCGGGAAAATACCCATCGGCGGGAAAAAACCCATTTTTCAAAGTTGAATATTTTTATAACCATTAGCAGGAAACCTTAAATAAACACATGCGTGTGCTTAATAGAGTCTATTAATTAAATTAGTATAGGTTTTACCTAGCTTATTTCGCCATTTCAAGCCAAATTTTTCAATTTCGTCAAAAATAGCGAATTTTCCACTAAAATGGGTCCCGTTTGGCTTTAAATGCAATAAAAACACGTTTTCCATGTGATAGGATGCTCAAAATGCCAAAATTAAGCAAATTTCAAAAATTTCCAAAATTTTTCCTATGTTTACGTGTTAAACATACAAAATTTTCAAAATTCAATTTTTCCTGAAATTTTCCAAAAATGTTGGTATTTTTCGATGTAGACCTACTAAAAACAACCCGCTCTTTCGAATGGCACCGTCAGAATTGTTCTGGCACGCTTCCAGCAAAAAAATCCGGGTGGGTTTTTTCCGCCGATGGGTTTTTTCCCGCATTGGGTTTTTTCCCGACACGGAAAACTTTAATTTCTCCATAACGGCAGGGCCTAGAGAGACAAACTATACCTCATTCGAAAGCTTAGGGCAAACCCTAATTAAATATAGTATCAAAGTCGTGCTAGCCCAAACCAGTCGAAAGTTCTGGACCAAGAAAAAAAAGTGGGTTTTTTCCCGCTTGACTATATATACTGTTTTTGCTCAAAAATGAAAAATTCTTTAACTTCTGGGGGACTCCGCCCCCCAGACCCCATGTTGCATTTAACCTTGGACCCCCTTTTCAAAATCCTGATTGCGGGCCTGCTGACGTCCTACCTTTACTTATGTTTTGTACTTTTGTTCTGTTTCTTTCGTAGTCTTCTACTATAATAGTATATATAGTCTTATTAGACGTATTAGTCTACAACAAAGTTACTTTTTGCTGTAAATCCATATCAAAATTTTAACTTTGCAAATGAAAACTACGTAGTTTACTAAATTGAAAGATTCATATATATATACGTATATAACTGTTTCCATTGTAGCATTTTATCGATTTTTGAAACTTCTCACCTTCTGGGGGGCTCTGCCCCCAACTCCTCGTTGTCTGCTATTTTCTTCGTTCTAGCAGGATTCCAAATTGCCCATAGAAGTCGGGAGTTTTTCTAGGCTAAAATAAGTTGGGGGGAGGGCGCCCCCCCCACGAGGGGGGTGAGGTACATAAGTTGGGTGGGGGGGGTAAAATGGGCTAAAATGCTAAAAATATATTCCGTATAAATAGCCAGTTTTTCACTTACTGCTATAACTACGCTTAAAAGTGCAATCAAAAGCAGTGGACTGCACTTTTTCGAGGGGCAACTGAGCAGCTACGTATACGTATACGTCCGTTTGCGTATTTTGGAGTATATACGTATATAATAGGAAATTATGACTGTGTGCTATCATGTAGTTTCTCCCGTTTTATGAGTAGTAGGGTTTAGGGGCGAACAGGTGCAATCCATGAGGTGGGTCCACAGGACAAATGTGCAAACAGAATTACACTTGATGTGTGCGTACTGTGGGGCAGTTGTTCAATTCATTCCATTCTAGTAAAAAAGTGCTCGAAAATTAAGTTTTGGCATTAACACAGACGATTTGCGACCGAAAATTTCCGGCGAAACCAGAAAATTTTGACCAAAAATCCTAAAAATTTGGCATTTTCTGGGAGGAATATGCTGTAATGTCTTAAAACAGTCGTAAACACACTAAAGTTGCGAGAAACCGATTTTTAGGAAAAACATTCTTTCGTAGAAAGTCACACTTTTTCTCAGAAAAACACAGTGGAAAGCACAGGTCCTATTTTGAAAAAACCCTGCCGAGTGATCAAGGCGTTCAACTCTTAATCCAATAATACGTAAATGGTTCCAATCTCACTCGCCACAAAGCTTTCTCAAATTCCATTGAGCAATTGATTGTGTAAAAGCACGTATATATAAGTTTTAGAACCGTGGACTCTAACCACCCCTTTCTCGGACAGGGAACACGAATCTGAAGTCCGTTTTCTGATTCGGCTACTCATTAGCTCACAGTATAGGGTCAAGATGCAAGCTTAATGTATATATATACGTATAAATTTTATTGATCCTTGTCCGCCCGATTCATCTCCAATATTTGCTGTTTCGGTGTCTAGATATTATGAAGTCATTTGCTATGGCTATTTTATTCGCCAACCACCCCAGGATAGAAACAGTGGTTGGAAAGATCTTCCCGTTGCAGAGCTTTATCTTCGCATGTTGGAATCGGAACGGGACATTATGCTGTTGCGTTTGATAGAGGCCTTCGTGGAAAATGCTCCCCAACTCGGCATAAAGATGTTTGTTATGTCATATTACTACTGGCGTCATCAGAATTACCTCAACGGTAAGGCTGCCTACATTTTGTTTTGCTGAGGACTGTTTACTGGCTCCTTTGCAAAATGATACATATGTAACCGGCTGTTGTACGTTTCGAATCTCAGCCAGTCGCGGTCCCTAATTATCTACAGTACAACACCTTGGAAATACGCCGAGCTATGGTTTGCTGGATATATATACAAGTAACAAAAATGCTCCGCACAAAAGGGGATAATATGTGTGTTGGGCCTATGTCTGTCGTTTAATCCGGTTGAGAAAGAAAGTATATAAATCCGACACAGCAAGTTTGGATGCGTGGTTCTATGGCGAAAGTTGTTCAGTTCGATGCGGGCCTTCATTTGGTACCAAATTTGACTACTTTTGAAAATTTTAATTTTTGACCCAAAATCGCCTAAGTCCCCACCCCACCCCACCACAGGCCTCTACAGCCACTTTAGGTACGTACTTCTATGACAAAAGTTGCTCAGTTGGATGCGGGCATTCATTTGGTACCAAATTTGACTACTTTTGAAAATTTTAATTTTTGACCCAAAATCGCCTAAGTCCCCACCCCACCCCACCACAGCCCTCTACAGCCACTTTAGGTACGCACTTCTATGACAAAAGTTGCTCAGTTCGATGCGGGCTTTCATTTGGTACCAAATTTGACCACTTTTGAAAATTTTAATTTTTGACCCAAAATCGCCTAAGTCCCCACCCCACCCCACCACAGCCCTCTACAGCCACTTTAGGTACGCACTTCAATGACAAAAGTTGCTCAGTTCGATGCGGGCTTTCATTTGGTACCAAATTTGACCACTTTTGAAAAATTTTAGTTTTGACCCAAAATCGCCTAAGTCCCCACCCCCCCCCTACCACAGCACTCTACAGCCACTTTGAGCATGCAATTCTATGACAAAAGTTGTTCAGCTCACTTAGCGCTTTCATTTGGTACCAAATTTGACCACTTTTGAAAAATCTTATTTTTGACCACTTTGACCCCCTACCTGATTTACCCTTCAAACGGCAAAGTGGAGCCAGTCCAGCAAAATGGGTAGGTCGGACGGCAAAACGGACTCCGGAAATGAGCTGGGCGTACCAGAAAACCCCTATGGACAAAGTTTTGAGAGGCTATGCACAGTCCTATATGGTGTTCTTGGAAGTCGGTACCGACTTGACCCTCCCGACAGCAAAGTGGAACCAGCCCAGCAATATGGGTGGGTCCGACGGCAAAACTGCTTACGGGAATCAATTCGCCGTGCCAGAAAACCTTTGTATGAAAGAATTGAGCTTTTTAAGTTGGACACAGCGAGAAATTTCGATTTTTCATTTTTCCGAATTTTCCGCCATTTTGACCAGCCACTGTGGTCGCATGGGAAGTGATAGAGAAACGAGACTTAGCTATTTAGTTAGTTCAATATATGTAGTTTCTGAATATAAAAAGAAATCGGCTCCAGCTCTTAACGTTCTAGCTGCGCAGCGACCACAAAAATGGTCACTTTTCGCTCTGAGCCGACTTTGCGGCGCACGCTGCGGCGCTGTGGCGCACCTGCGGCACTAAAAAAAGTAGCGATACTTAAATGGCGCATGGGGTACTACCAGACCCTATACCCCTTTAGGTCCGGCCTCCGCTGCAGATTACGTGAAAGAGGCGGAAAGTCGGGACAATACGACCATTAAATAGGAGAAACCGGAAAAAAAAACATCGCCGCCATCACCGGTCCGGGGCACAACTTTTTAACGGAAAGTGATACGGGGTTGAAGCTTCGCACACATACTAAACTCGATGTGCTCTACAATTTGCGCATGAAATCTGCGCAGGATCTGCGCAGGATTTTGCGCAGCCTCTGCGCAGCTTATTTTACAGTGTCTCCAGGGACTTTTGACACATATTATGGGGGTCGCTGCCGCGGCCT
>JASAND010003021.1:0-10464 GCA_030248195.1 Trissonchulus latispiculum
ACATAGACTATGTGTCTACTTTATCTGTTAAGCAAATGTGCAAGAGTAAGTATGACCTAGACGAATAAACACGCTATGGACCTTCAATCACTTCCAGTTTTTTGTCTGGTAATTCTTCAGTTTTCTCGTTCTGATTCTTCCTACGTTTACAAAAAAAATTGCGAAAAATTGATTTTTGTTGTCAGCATAGTTTAAGCAATTTCTTAAATTATAATGTGCCCAAATAATTATAACTTCGGTGATCAAATTTTTCAGTTTGCCACGAATTATAGTTGTTGAAAAATCAGTTTATCTGCAGCTGTGTTTTGTGTGAATTTTAGATGTGAATGTGTAACTTGCATTGATATACTGTAAAATTGATTTTAAATGTTTATCTGTTTACCGTTTACTAGCGACCTGTTTACCGTTTTCATGTCTCTGGCAAATCAGATAAATCGCTGTTCATGCTGTTTTGTGATTCCATGCAATTAAAATATCATTGTTTTCTTCTAAGTAGTGTATGTTCAACCATAGTTTTCTTCCACTACTTGGAGAGAGGTCAGGTTTTAGAGCGATTTCGCCGGGCGCCTTGGGAACACCATCTAGAATATCCAGTTAGTTCCTGTAATAAGTAAAATAAGGTTTTTTAAATTGCTAATGTCATGGATTAAATTATTTAACTCAAAAAGTGAGATTCTGGCTAGACCGTAGACATTTCAGGATGGACACTGTTGAATCTTAGTGAAGGGGTTGTGGAGTCCATTCATAAATTTGGCAAAATATATTTAAAAATTATGGCAACTTAGATATAGAGAAATGGATAGTTGTAATGTAAATTTACAAAATTATTCATTGTTGCAATCAGTATTAATAAATAGTTGGAAGGCACTGAAAAATAGAGAGACCTATTTAGACTTTTCTTGGAAAGAACTATGGTTTTAATGACTTGTAAATGTCCTTGATTTCATTGAAAGTACGTTAACACAAAGCATGTCTGTAGTAGTGGAACAATTCGCAGCAGATATTTGATATAAATGCTTTCTTCACAATGAGGGTTTCTCATAATACATATTTAATGGAAAAGAAATTATAACAATTCTTATATAGTGTTAGAGGTATTGGTGAAGACATAAAAGTAAAATTATGGGCACAAACATTTTAACAGCGTCCACCAATTAGATCTCATTTTTAGAAAACGAAATGGAAATGATAAGTTTCACTTACTTTGATGAGTTGGATTCATTATAACAATAAAGAAAATTGGAATTTAAAAATATTAGATCGAAGTCCAATTGTCGCGATTTACATTACTCATATTTTGTTATGGCAAAAACAAGTTGAAATAATCAATGGTTCAATGGTTGAATATACATTATGTTGTTGTTGTACAACCTAGGTACAGAGATGTAAGAATTATTAATAAAATGAAAATTTTGCAAAACATTTACAATCTTTAGCCACTGATGCTGACTAAAGATCCACCTACAGCCACAAGATGCCACTGTCCCAAAAGCACCATTTTTTATACTACTTACTGGGTATGGTTTTAATGGTATGTGTTTCTAAATGAGGTTTCTTTTATATAATTTCACAATGCAGTGCCTGCATTTTTATTCATACCGTATGGCTTTTTTATTATATTTAACCGCATTTACAGTATTTATTATAAACCGTGCTGCAAGGTAAGGAAAGTAATAATAAAAAAAAAAAAAAAAAAAAAAAAAAAAAAAAAAAAAAAAAAAAAAGTTTGTTTATTTTCACAGCATGCTACTACCAGTAAAATGTATTTTGTTGAAGTTAATAAAACATCATTCATTATTATTCTGTTTTTGTAGCTGCATTGCTTTCCTGGTTACGTGACACCGAAATGGAAGGCTGTGCATCTAGCAAGTAATTCACTGCCCTGTAGTCATCGCAATGCTGTGCCTCTCGCATCAAAAGACTCTGCTGCCTAAATAAGTCTTCTTGCGTTGCTTATATCTTCACTTCCATGTCTTGTGCGATTTGCAGAAAATCCAGTTCCCCGTTCAGGTAGTTTTCGGTAGGCAGCAACACAGCATTGATCTAAAATGTGATGTAGTATGTGCAATAAATGAAAAATGTCTTGTTACCATAGTGCTCTAACTGGGCCCGGGGCTCGAGCCGGAATCAGGACCGGATGACAACACTAGTTACCAATGGCAATGGTTGAAATGACTTAATGTTGTTAAATATAATGGCTGTAAAGCTTGTTTAAAGCTTACATTCAATTACCTTAACGGGTAATACAGTATAGTTTTCCTTCAGAGTTTAGGTAAAAGCGTTGTAGAGACCGGCTGTGGAGACGGATTCTAACTGTCCTTGTCCAGCGATCCAGCCAGGTAACATGGAATACATGATGGCAGCCGGTGTAAGATAAATTGGAGATATCTATCATTGCTAACAAACAGGCCTACAATTGATGTGACCGAAGATGTTAATTCTTTAACAAAGACTGATGTAAATGTCCCAACTGTTCTCGAATGGGTACCTGGGCATGTCCTATAGATGTCGATACCTCAACGCTCATACGGTTCAAAGAAAACTTAAGTCATAAGCATTAATGTCAGCACTCAGCAGTAAATACAGAGATAGCAAGCCACGCAGTTATTTGGATGAAACGCGACAAAAATTTCATGTATTTAACTCATGTATGGCAGGAAATTGAGTATGTCAGTTACAAAAGTTATCGAATAGAAAATTTTAACAACAAAAATATTACATACTCTTGATGATTTGAACTTCGAAGATGTACTAGGCAGATCTTGCGAATCTGTACCAGGTGCATTTTAATCAGTAACTTAATGTGTATTGCTAATGATTTCACAAATCCGAAATAATTTTGAACTTAAAAATACAAGAATGCGAACAGAAAACTGAGAAATTACCAGACAAAAAACTGGAAGTGATTGAAGGTCCATAGCGTGTTTATTCGTCTAGGTCATACTTACTCTTGCACATTTGCTTAACAGATAAAGTAGACACATAGTCTATGTTGAAGTGACAACACATAGTATATAGTTTAATAACCTAGTAACACATAGTTCTGGGATTACGTACTTTAAGCAGGTTTTGGCACAGAATGAATTGTACCGTTTTGTTTTAAAACGAAATGAAAAATTAAACAGTTTTTAACCTAAATTTAAGCTTTTGGTGAATTTTGGGTTCTGGCGGGGGAAGGGAAAATCGGGGAGGGGCGACCCAAGTCTGGGGGGGAACGGATTTCTGGGGGTGGCACCCCTCCCCTGTAGGAAAAAGCCAGTACTAGGTTTGGCTGGTGTAAAAAGTATGGGTGGGGTCATTAGATGGTGGGGGAGGTCGGGGGGACCACCCACACCCAGTCCATAGATGTGTTAGGGGGGAGCCCCACCAAAATGACAACTTTTCGCGACCTCCCCTGATTTTCAGACTTTCCTACCCCCCCCCCCCAGGTTTTTGGCCAAAAGTGGCCAAAAATGGCAAAAAAATCGAAAATTTATTGTTTTTTGCCAATTTTGGCGGACCCCCCCACCCTCCGTCGGGACCCCCCCCCCAGATTTTTTGCCCAGCCACACCTATGACCCAGCCATTTTTTCAAAGCACCCCAAACTATTTAGGGGCCGCCCCTCCCCCGGGGAGGAGAGGAGGTGCCTAAAATTTGCCAAAAATTGGGTATTTTTGGGGCAAATGTTGCAAAAAGTTTCAAAAAATCCTAAAATTTTGGCTTGAAGTCTTAAATTGTTGCGAAAAATGAAAGTATATATTCAACTACTTTATACAGCACTATACCTAAGTCCCAGAGTTGCAAAAGCGTCACAGCAAGTACATCGCTTACTCATCAACGTCATAAACGGCGAACAATTTAGACAAGACACAAACTTACCGTTTCAAGGCGGCCAAGACATTGTGTTGACGGTCGCTTAATAGAAGCTGAAACAGAAAGAGCACCAGGAGAAGGCTGCTTTGCTGGCCACCTGATTCCGGATGCGGACCACCCGGGTTGTGGATGGCTGAGGACTGAACTGATTGACCTGCAACAGCATGATCATAATACATTACAGAACACTTGCGTGAAGGTAGGGGGCAGGGTAGGTAGAACCTTGGGGCACCTCCAAAGAAAAATGGTTGTTTTGAAAGGGAAAAATTTAGCAGAAAATTGAACATAGCGCTCCAACGTGTCGTGTTGGAGAGGTGCTGTACATCCTGCTATAATAGCCTCGATAATATGAGACTAGAAACTTTAGAAAACAGGGGGGGCAACTTTTTGGTTTGAGTCAGACTTGGGGCACCTCCACGAAAAAATGCTTGCTTTGAAAGGCGTTTTGAAATTTTTTGTTGGCTTGGCGTTTGAAAATAGCGTTTCAAAGCGTTGGTGAGGAGCTGTAGAACCTGCGAAAACAGCCTCAATAATACGAGACTAAAACCTTTAGAAAAGAAGGGTGGCTAATTTTTTGGTTTGGTTTTTTGGTTTGAGTTTGAGTGGTTTAAATCAGCCTACACTGCTTAAAGCATGCGACCAAGGTACGAAAGGAAAAAACCAAAATATGTAAATAAATAATTGATAGTATTTTCTGAGCTTACTTTCGTTCACCATTCCCAGAGCAGCGGCAGCACTAGGCATGGATTCAGCGGCCACCGCTTCCTGACCACTTGGATTGTCCGGATCACCAGACAGGTCATCGCCAACGATTTGGCCACTGGATGCACCTGCACCTGTAATCAAAACATTAACCTTAACAAATCACTGAGATAGGTTGTCACGTTTTAGTCCAGTCAAACCGAAAGTCCAAGTCTAAGCAAAGTGTCAATTCTAAAATGAGAAAAAACTTAATAAAAGAGTCGATCTGCTCCTACGATCTGATCTTCGCTAGAGATCGCAGGAGAAAATTGCCTAAATGAACATTAAAGACAAGAAACCTTAGACTGCTGGTTGTTTTGAAAGGGAAAAACGTAGCGAAAAATCGAAAGAGCTTTTCAACGCTTTGGTGAGGAGCTGTATAACCTGCGAAAACAGCCTCAATAATATGAGACTAGAAACTTTAGAAAACTTTTTGGTTAGTCAGACTTGGGGCACCTCCACAGAAAAATAGTTGTTTTGAAAGGGAAAAATTTAGCAGAAAATTGAACATAGCGCTTCAACGTGTTGGAGATGTGCGATCTGATCTTCGCTAGAGATCGCAGGAGAAAATTACCTAAATGAGCTAGTTATAGCGGTATGTGTAGAAAACAGGCTATTTTTACTGCATTTTTAGGTCACTTTGGATTCCCCCCCCACTAGTGGGCCCCCCACTTTTGTTCGCCTAGAGAAAACCCAGAACAATTACTGTGAATCATCCAAATCAAATCAAATTTATGAGGTAATAGTACCATGCCTAGCCGCTTAGTGCTGGCTGTATAACATTAGCAAACCAAATAGGAAAAATGCTGACAACATTACGCGAAGAATAGCGTCCTTATGTTGCTTCAGTTCATCGGGTGGAAGAACAGAATGCTTTTCCATCGACGACATCAGTGTATTCAGCAATGACTGAAAACAATACTGCACAGAGCAGAAAATACAATAACACTATTTCAGATTCATCCTGAACTCTATATATCTACATATCTAAAAGCTACTAGTACCAAGACAACAAATGATACTTCGTCAACGATCTGTTATAAATGTATCGCACACAATAATACTTAAGCGTACATACTGTATAATAGTGTATATACGTATATACTCTAACAGTAATGAATTATTACCAGACGTCCAGAAACTGTAGCTGAATTGTGTCCTTTCGTGGACACGTCAGTTTCGCGACTCCGTTTACGCTGTAACAATAATTACAGAATGGCGGGTTAATGATTTCAATGCAACATCAATCACAAAAAAGGATCATTTAGAGTATTACAAACTTTATACAAAACGTGCACAAAGAATTAAACTGTCTTTGTTGACGACAATTCTGAATTCAAGAAGGCTGTGGTCCGAGATACCGGAATACCGGTCCTAGACTAAAGAAGTACTAAAGAAGTAACCCTAACAAAATTAAATAAAGTGCCAGTCAATAGGGCTTTCCATTTTTCAATTGGCTTTCTTTCCAGTTTCTTAACAATTCTGCTCGCAGGCGAGCCTAGTGCGAGCTACAAGTGCAAGTGTTTAATAAAAATTTTGAGGAACTCGACAAAACTTAGGTACGATTCTGCTACTACTAGGATGTTACAAGCATGCTAGACTCTGTTTTAGTAAAAATGATAATTCTTTAAAAAATCTTACCTTTTCTTTCTCTAAAGGAAAGCGTTTAAAATTTTACAACACTAAGAACATACTTCACGTGACGTTGTAAAAGTTTCCAAACAGTTTTAAAATCACAAAAGTTATACATATATAGCAGATTTTCTAAATGTTCTCTAGTCAAAATTCACTAGAGAACTAGTAGACAGCCTAGTAGCGTAGTAGCCTGCAGTAGTCGAGGTTTTATGAAACAGGTGCTAGCAGGCAGAAGGTATATCTACTCGCACTTGACTATCTACTAGACTCGTAACTCCAGTGTGAGTACAAGCTCGACTGCAAAACTTTTATGAAACACATTTGCTACTCGACTCGACAACTACCACACTCTAGTTGTCGAGTCGAGTAGGAAAAAACTTATGAAACTGCTCCCTGGACTCTGATCTCCCTCTGATATCGAAAGATGCACGGAAACCAGTGTTTGAGGGTTTCAAAACATGTACAGTTTCGCCAATATTTAAGGCTTTTTGGAGAGTTTAACAAGTTTAGACTTAAATTAAAGATTGTGCTATTTTGATCAGCAGCAAAAATAGCGGCACTGTAAACATTTTTCGAAACAAAAGCACCCTTAAACATTAAGAAAACAACTTGAGACAGGTCGAGACAAATTTGATAGACATAGCTTATACTGTCTAGAAAGTTGGAATTATTCACATATACTTACGTTTTGTGTACTTTGTGTACGTTTGGACATAGCGTTCCCAACCTTGTGGCTATGCTTGGAGCGCAGATCCCTGTGTTCTCTTAGCTTGGCGTACATGACAGATAGCTGCTCCTGCAAACGGCTGGCATGAACAGGATCTCTGGCGGCCTCAAGCTCCAACTGAATCTAGTCAATCGTACGCTGGACGGAGGCTATATGCTTGTCCACTTCCTCCACTATCTCCTCTCTTTTCTCCACAAACATATATTCACGTTGAGTGAATAGACTTCGATTAGCAGCAACGGCACGTGCCCCTTTTGATCGCGGGTGATATTTGTGCCAGCTACTAGATGTGGTTTCAACGATCCTTCGGAATTCCATTATGGATTCATCACTTGTCAAAAGCGCCTAAACAGTCACACACAACTTTCTATAAACTCCAAAAATAAAATAAAATAGACACTGCCTAAATTCTCCTAATACAAGTAGACACAGGATTTTCATAAATGAAAGTATGGAAGTGAGGCATAAATACTTAAGACTCAGCCCAAAATAATACCAAGCTGGTAATGGTATCAGGTTCGGAAAGGATGCAGTAGGACCCGACACCTTTCTCCCTCTCTCCACACATTACGTCAACAAATTTAGGGAGAAAAACCCAAAAACTTAAAATTTACAATTCTCTCGCTGGGTTTCTTCATAGTGCCGAACTTCACAAGATATGCTCTGTTCCTGTCCACGTAGTATTTACTGCCCTTGCCAACAGTTAGGAGTCTGGTATAAGCAGCCGAATACGTTGAAGCACCGCCATCCTCCGGGGGAAATGGGCTTGTAAACGGTATATTCCGACTGTCATGAAGGCAATTGAGCGCGAATTCGGGAATGCCATCGCTATCCAAACCACATTTCGGCTGAAAGAACAAAAGCATCATTGTGTGTATATGTAGGGAGTTGTCCCAGAAATGTTAAGTACCACATCAGTATATACATCATGAAGCAGACCTTTACCTTTCCAAATAAAACTGGTGACCTTATCAAAACTAACTGCCTGAATAATGATCAGGGTCTCCTTAGGCATTACTTCAAAAAGTGTAAAAACAGCTCAAACAATTACATCTGAGAACGTCTTTCCAAAAACACCGATTCCAGTTTCTTCGTTGTCCTCTATTTCTGTAAGCAAGGACGTGTCAGCACTAGATGGTCCACTCTCATGGCGGACCCTCTTAGCAGATGTTTCAATATTGTGAGAAGTATCTAAATAATAGAAAAACATTGGAAATTAGTCCTCATGACTTAGCCACGGCATTAACGCGGCAGCCATGGAATAACAAGGTCTTGATGGGAGCTGCTTAGTGTGAACTTGCAGACAAAACAGCAAATAACAGAAAAGTAGAAAATTTAGAAGCAGAATTGTATGCAAACAGTATACACAGTAAAGCCATTCCGTACCGCTTTAAGGATAATAATTTAAAAAGCTAACCTCAGCTCAGCCCCCCCCAACCCGGTTAGACATTACTGTGGTGCAACAAGAGGGAAGCAGAAAAAGTAAAACTCATATATATTACTATTGTGAAACCTAGAAGAATCTGAACACCTGAAGGGCAATGGTCAAAGTCGCGCCACCCCAATTTTCCTACGTTACGCAACGGACTACAAATATATATAAATGCATATATAATGATGAGAAACCTAACTTTTTGCAACAATTAAACCTATTTTTACTTTTCAAAATTCCAAAATTTTGGTCAAAAAATAAAAAAATTACAAACTTTTGCTAAATTTTGGCCCGGTTCAGGACCGAAGAGGGAGACATGCCTCCCCGAAAGCAAAGACGAAAGGAAAATTTGTTACATAGTGTCTCGTAGCAGCTTTTCTGAAAAATTCGCCTCGGCGTTAATTTTTTACGAAAATCTCCCCAATAGAAGAACTAAATTGAGCTGACATCTTTCCACCATGTTCGGTTTTAGCACAATAAAATTTCGGAAAATTTTTGGCTACACAGACGAGCATACAAACCAAAACAAGGACACGAAGTACTCTTTTCAGGTACGTTAACATCGATCAGAAAGCTCAAAGCAAAGTACACTCTAAGTGTATTATTGCACATTTACCAGCAGCTGTAGCTAACAAAGGCGAATGTGATCTATCCACTGAATTCTTAGAAGCAGAAAAAGCCATGCTGGAATTGCAAGATTCATTTCCCGTCGCAACCGCAACTGACTGAAATATAAACAAACAACTTTGTATATGTATATATGGTACGTGCAATTAGAAAGCGTGCAATTTTGAAATTGCACGATGTTTCCGTGCAATTTTGAAATTGCAAGGCAACTAATTTCCGGAATTCCGGGTTTTCTAAATTACCGGATTTTAAAAATTTCCTCCAATACCCTCAAGATGGGTATCATTCGAAAGCTCTTATCGAGCTGAACAACTCTTGTAATAGGACGAACTCGTGAAAATGCACTCAATTTCCGGAATTCGCGAAAACCGGATTTTCCGGATTTTAAAAATTTTCTCCAATACCCACAATATGGGTATCATTCGAGAGCTCTTGATGAGCTGAACAAATCTTGTAATAGAACCAATGTCTGAAAATGCACCTAAGTCCCGGAATTCACAAATTCGGATTTCACTCTAGCTTGGAAATTTTTCGTGAATTCCGAGAACTGGGCTCAATCTGCAAGTTGGTTCTATTACAAGATTTGTTCAGCTCATCAAGAGCTCTCGAATGATACCCATATTGTGGGTATTGGAGAAAATTTTTAAAATCCGGAAAATCCGGTTTTCGCGAATTCCGGAAATTGAGTGCATTTTCACGAGTTCGTTCTATTACAAAAGTTGTTCAGCCCGATAAGAGCTTTCGAATGATACCCATCTTGTGGGTATTGGAGAAAATTTTTAAAACCCGGTAATTTAGAAAACCCGGAATTCCGGAAATTGGGTGTATTTTTGTGAAAAGCTTCTAAGAGCAAAATTGTGTAGCAGGACCATCTCTAATCGACTGTGAGAACCAAATTCTGAATGCGATAAAAATTGGGCGAAAAACCAAAAATTTTAAATTTTCCGTGAATGAATTCCGGAATTTCGGATTTTTTCGAATTTTCCAAATCTCGGGTTCCTGAGGATTCGAAAAATAGATACATTATATAGGCTACCTTCAAATGATAACTCAGGACAGCCGCTCACATTTCGGTTCCAAGAATTTTTGGTCAGACTTTAGTCCGAAACATGAGACGAGCGCCCATTGGTTCACTAGTGTTTCGGACTAAGGCTTCGCTTCGTGACTGCAGGCAGACGTTTTTCATTATTTGTTACGACTAATGCTTATATATATCCTTCGTGGATCCGCCTCGCAGCTTAGCGCTAACCTGGAACAAAAGAAAACGTGATATTGTATGCGCACTTAGTGCTCTTTATT
This sequence comes from Trissonchulus latispiculum, assembly GCA_030248195.1. NCBI lineage: Eukaryota > Metazoa > Nematoda > Enoplea > Enoplida > Ironidae > Trissonchulus > Trissonchulus latispiculum. The sequence goes on from JASAND010003021.1 coordinate 10,315, forward strand.
GGCCCCTTGTTGTCCAGTCCAGACCTAACTAAATTCTAATTAAATGTCCAAGACAATTTACATATTAAATTATTAAACCATAACTAAAAAGGCCCCGATAGTGGTGGCACTGGTATGTACGTCTGCTGCAGTTATCTAAAAATCTATCTC
>JASAND010003022.1:0-25044 GCA_030248195.1 Trissonchulus latispiculum
ACTGGAGCAAAGCCACCTGGAAAAAATACAACACTAACAATTTTACCCAATATGAACGGAATGGCGATTCCATTTGAAGGCCACACGTCGTTGCCAGCGCACCTGCAAGACGCTGAAGTGAACTGTGAAACCGACTCACATCCTATCGAAACAACCACCAAAGTGTCTTCAATAAACTCTATTATCGGCGTTCAAGAGTTTGTTCACAAACTGCTCAAAAATGGTGACCGGACGGAAATTTTCGAAGTCTCCATTGAAAAACACAGACAATTTTAAAACAGGGCATATGCTGTGGGGGAAGTAGTCCGTGTCCCAGATCCGTATAAATGCCAAAAGTGTTGCTCACCTTGTGTCCAAATCGACTGGTAAAATTTGTCTTGCCAAAACTCAATCTCATGATTAGGGTGCGATAGGGCAAATTCCACGAATTTAGGGTTGTTCTCATTCCCTGAAGACATGTTTTCAGACCACATCACTACTTCGTGACCCTTTTGCTTCAGATGCTGGGCTAAGGTTAGAAAGCATTTCCTGTGACTGACAGTGGGGCTTGGAAGCATCAGGATGCGGGATCCACCGGCCCAGCTGACTACCGACCAAAGTAAACTGGAAACTCGGAGGACATCTAATGTCTCCATAAGCTAATCAGCTGAAATATGTCAAGCAATAAGGGGTGTATGACAATTTTCAAAATGAAACTAAAGGAAGAGAAAGGATCAGAAAAGAGGCGTGTAAAACCCCATGATTCGTGAAAATGAAGCTAATTGCATAATTATGATTCAAGTTCGTTTCCGTCTCCGTATGTCTGTGTCGCGGAAATTGATATGTTTCATATCAAGCTACGCAAAGGAGTTGGAAGCTTTTGGCGACGTGTCGCTTCTACAGTGCATGATACTTTGAATACATATTTTAATCGCGCCCAAGGATTTTGTAGTTGAATACAGAAATTAATAACAACTTTTACGTGTTGGAGTGTAGCTGAGCACTGAGATGAACAAAAAGGAATTTCAGGAATCGTAACCTGTGTGTTGTGATTTCCTGGATCGTCTGGGAGGGTCCCAAAATGATTGGAGAGGTTAATACCTCCCCACACTCTTGAGGAACTCCAGGACCGCCCGGGGCTCCTCCGAAAGGACCGAGATGGTGGTGGTGGTGGTGGTGATGAATCGTAACCTGTTCTAAATCAGTGAGTTGAGGTTGGTGAATCCAGTGCTTGGCTTTAGACTTACCAGACAGGGTCAAGTCCAATTTCTTAAAAGGCGTAATCCATTAACGACTGAATAAAAATGGCTCGATTTTGCACAAATCGATAATAAAGCCAATGCAGGTGAAATTTTTCAGTTTTTTTATTTCTAGCTTCAGCTTTTTGCCATTTATAGCATTTTACTGATGTTAACAGATTTTGGAAATTTCATGAAATTTACCTTTTAAAGAAAACAAATAAGTGCCCTTGCGTACTCTTCAAAAAGCCGTTGCTGCACATTTGAAATAGTTTGGTTGCACCATTTAACGGAAATTCAGCGAAAGATTTCTCACTAGTTGTTTCTGTTTTGTCTTTTCTTGGTTTACCGCCACTTCCAAAGGAAAAGGGGCAAACTACAATTTTCGTCGTGTTATTCTTCTTCTCATTCTTCATCTCCCCACAATTAATTCAACCTAGGCTCAACGTCCGGAGCTGAAATTTTGTGGGTAAGTGGGGTATGGTATAATTAAAGTTGCCCATTTTAATTTCATTGTTTTAGCCCCACCAAGTCGACTTGCGCGAGTTATTGAATTTCTTAAAATCGTAAGGGGACTCTTAAAGGCGATTCTTAATAAGGGTCGAAAACTTCTTGTTTTCGATTTGATTCAAAAGCTGCTCCTCTGGTCGAGACGTAGAGTTCAAATCTGCAACTGCAACTTTGCAATTTCTCTAGGGTTTATGAATCTCGAGATAATGGTTACAGATTTAGTAAAGGGACTGAAAGTGGGTCACTTTTTGGTGACGTGCAAAGTGAACCACCCATCGCCAATCAGCTTATTTCTGGCTCAAAATCAACCAATTATTTAATAGATGGGTGGGGATTGTTTCAGGCTTTCCGCGAATATAAATAATATTGCTTCACGTCATGTAAAAGACTTACTATACTCAAAAAGAATTCTAGTGATTCACTTTGCAGGGTGGCCCACATTCAGTCCCTTTACTCTATGGTTCAAAGGTTACACTGCTGCAGTCCGCAAAAGTTAGCAAATCAGCCAGAAACGCCAAAATCAGTGTTTTCCAGAGCGTTAGTGCAGCTGAGCTGATGACTTTGCGAAGGAACCGTCGGATGTGATGTATCTATCCAGTAAGTTTTACCAATGTTTAGTCGAAAATTCCATATCCCAACTGCCTTTTTATGATGGGCAACCATTTTAAGGTGCTGGTTCATGTGTTTGCAGCAAATTTTGAAAGACAGCAAGTTATACAATTATTGGAACTCAACGATAATTTTTTATCATTTAAAGCTTAGATGCGTCTTGATCCACCAGCCCTGGTAGAAGCGATACATTATGTCGACTGCGCCCTTAAGGGCAGCCATTTGCCAACCAGATGATAGGGTCAGAAGCGGAAAAAACCTATTTTCACAGATTTGAATAAAAATCGACACTAGAAGGTTCCCTGACAAAACTGCGTGCTCCGTTACAGAACACAACATGGAACAATTTGTTAATTTATTTCACTGTTAACAGGCCTTAGTGGCTGTTACTCAAAGGATTCACTTAAGCGTAATCCTCTCCTTGTAATGATCCTGACCCAGAATCGATAATAATGAAATTCAGCTCATTTGGTATTGATGTGTCTTTTTTGCGGAATTTCGCTACAATAGTATAGTCAAAATGTTTCAAAAACCTCAGAAATAACACTAAACTAACCTAGGAGCTCAGTAATGACCTACCAAAATGTACACAACTAGTGCAGATATTTAATAAAGTAACAACAAGTTATATGGAAATATTACAAATATAGAGAATACGAACTAAAATAATTTAAGGGGGCAAAGCACAGCTGACAAACAGACAGTTATGCAGTAAATAAACTAGTACACACCCTCACCAATATAATATGGGCGAAGCCCCGCTAGCGTACCAACATAGGCCCACTGGAGAAATGCAGTGGGAGAAATATTACACTTGGAGATAGGGAGAGAGAGGAAAACGACTGTGCACGACAAGGGAAAACCAACTGAAAGGGAGGAAAGTTAGACGGATAACCCCTGCCAGGAGAAGCGCCCTCTAGCTGGGGTGTCCGAAGCATGTAGTTCCAAGTGGATCCCCACCCAATGCCAGGCCTAGCCTAAGGTGGAGCTACATGACACGTAGAGGAATGCTTGCTGACTAGCAAGCCAGTTAATAGCTAAGTAGAATGATTTTGTAATAAATAGAATAACGAAAAGGTTGACCGTTAGTCAGCCTCTTGCGTTACAAATACACTTAAAATTTCTTTGAAACTGAACAATCTGTCTAAATCTTACATCTGTATTCCGATAATAGAGCTTTGAGTGACGGTTCCTTCAAATACTGTAAGCCTGTTCTAAGCCAGTACTAAGGAAGGCAGTGCCAAAAATAAATGGTTTCCATTGTCAAAGAAAGCTTAAAACAATATTTTGGCAAGCTTGACAACACGAATGGCCTAGTTATACAAGCATTAGTCAGCTTTCCATGCTTAGTCGGTAAAACATTGAACTGTGCTAGTTAGACTCCAAGGTTATTAGAAGAGAAACGGAGCACGTTTTTCCCTCGGTTTTGAGAATTAGTTCAGACCGACGTGTTTTTTCTACAAAGGCAGCTTCAATAAACAACCTGAAGTAAACTTTAGGCATTGTAACTATACTATTTATAATGGTGGCAAACAGTTCATGGTCAAAATGAATAAGCTTGCACTTGTGCCCCCTCCAAAATACCCGGTTGCGCATCATCATCATATCTACGAACTGACTACAAATAGGGCTGCTCTCTTCTCAAAACGCCACATTAGCTAAGCAAGCCAATGACATTCCACAAAATTAACAAAAGTAGTTTGACTGTTTGTTACAATTTAATAGAATTTCAAAGTGATTTATTTTGAGAACAAGTACCACTTCCACACCTGAGTCTACACAGAGGATGTGTTTCCTAAATATTACCACTATATATGGAACCGATGACCACGATATTCGTAAATATGCTTCGGGGAAGGGTGTAGGGCAATCTCTAACCGTTAGCTCTGTGTACTTGCGAAACCTAATATCAAAAAACAGTCCAAGAAGTGTATTAGAAGAGTCGAAAACAATATACTTAGCCAAATTTAAAGAAGAAAGAAAATTGGTTTCAATAAATTTTAAAATTATGATGCCTGTAGTCGTAACTAGTAGTAACTGTATGTAAGTTACAGAATTGCAATAAAATGGCAGTTCGAACATGATTTCATTTACGAATAGTATTACGTTTTAATAATATATTATTGGCTGGAAATATATACTTCCGCCAAGCAATTGAAATTAAATCCACAAAACTATTTCAAGCGGATTACTATTTGTCTGGAATTCGCAATCAAGTAAAAAGGTTCAGAAGTTTCGTTGATTGCAGTTTCAGTTTCATGCATCGCAGCGAAACTGTTATATTCCTTAATTTTGGCTGTTGGAACTTCAACAGAAGTTGCATCAATCTTGGCTGAATTCAGGTCGCCTAATTCAAAATTAGCTATTGTCGAATATAGGAAATATTGGCGTGCTAAGCCTACGTAGTTGACTTTGAACCAAAATGTTGCATTTCATGAACAATCAAGATAAAACAGTGATTGCCTATTTTCGTGGCTTAGTATAACTCATAATTCCCGTCGCTAGCTCAAAATGGCGGATCAGTTAATAGTTGGACACCTGTAAAGTAAGTAGGTCGGTTGTGTGTTGAGGTTTTTTCTGCAATTTTTATAGCTTGAGTTAGAGTTTTTCTATATTCCGAAAACTGTTCCGATATCTTAAAATCAGTATGCAACTAAAATTGGACCAGGATTTCTTGACGGACTTGGCGTCTGGCAGGGAGGGCATGGTAAAAAATGGTTTTTTGAGAACTTCCACAATGGGTTCACCACATTGGGAGATCCAAATGCCTTCATATATTAATAGCTTGTTCACTGATGATCAGTGATTTAAAAAAGTTTGGAAAAAGTTTAATTTTTTAAAATTTATAGGTTTTTCGTTAATACCGATGCTGCTGCAAATTTTTGCCGCCTTTCAACATCTGAATTACTTAACGTAATATACACCTTTTTGAGAAAACTGATAAACCAATAAGATATTAAAATTTAATTTTTTGATATCACATTTCCTAACATGTTACCTACCTTACCTTGCCTTCCTATAAATGTAGTACCTAACTAACCAGCTTAATTTGAAGGGAGGGGTTATGGAAAACATCCATTTTCTATTTTAGTTATTCTATTCTATTTTTAGTTGTTTCAGTTGTTGTTGTTGTTTTAGTTGTTTTAGTCGTAGTTTCACACTTTATTGGTTGTTAGGTTAACCTAACTGCAAAACCTTTGGGGTAACCCAGAATAATATGTGAAACCCGCGTGAAAGTGAAAGAATAAATTATTTTTCTTTTAATTGTAAATAATTGCAGCAATTAAATGTCGTCGTCCAAAAGTTTTGGGCTAAGGTTTTATTAGATGTGCTTCCTCATGTGAAGTCATATATGAAACCTGGTTACTTTGTGCTTCAAACAGATTATAGTAGCGTCCGCCTTGTTCGCGTTTTATTCTTCAAGTCCGCGTCCGCGTTTTATACCTCGCATCCGCGTCCGCAAATTATACCCCGAGTTGGCGTCCGCGTTTTATACCCCACGTCCGCGTTCACGTCCGCTTTTTATACCTCACGTCCGCGTCCGCTTTTTATACCCCACGTCCGCTTCCGCGTCAGCGTTTTATACCCAGCGCCTTAAGACGTTTCCGCGTCCGCGTCCGCTTTTTATACTGGCCCCACGTTAACACGAAATTTCGCAACTTAGCATTGCGTTTTCTTGCAACTCGATATGTTTTAGCCCAAACCAAGACAAACGTCCCTCCGCAGAAGTACGAATTTCGATGCTGCCAAAAATCTGCGGAATCCGTCGAGCAGTTTTTGAGAAATCGATGTTCGAAACAAAATAATCGCAGTTTTGCCAAAATGGTTTTTCGGCCAAATCTCTAAATTAACGCAATAAATTCCGGCTAATGGCATTCATAAAATGTGCATTTGAACGCTGCATCGGTTGAGTATAAATACGCCAACTTTGTTCTTAACATGCGGCAGTAATTTTGAAAAAACTGATTTCCTCGAAAATGGCCATTTTTTGATTCGCAAAACAGTGTTTTTGCTTATACTGACTTAACCACAAGAGAGATAGCTCAAAGGTTGTAAAAGCAAAAATGTTCATTTCCGTGTCCTCTCTCCAGCCATAACAACCAATTCCGTGTATTGTCTACCTACTGGGAGCATAAAGCCAAAAGCCAAAAATTTCTTATGTTTTGGCCTAAAAACACGGGACTGGTTCCACAACGTTAAAAAGCACGGAAATAGGTCATTTCTTCAGTTTTAGCCATTTACGTAAAGGAATAAGCCGTATGAGTAAAAAATACCCGAAAGAAACCAGCACCTTAATTTCGGTTCAGCTCGGGAGACAGTTTCTTTTGCTCACGAATCGGAAAACGAATGGTTCATGATGAGAACGCATAATATCAAAAGCACCGGTCACAGAAAGCAAGTTTGGAGGGTATTAAAAATTTTGATGTTTAAATAAAAACGTTAACAGGATGAACATATTGACGTTTTAAATAATATAATTTAATTTCGTAGTAAGAATGAATAACGATTAATATTAATAATTAAAAACAATTACTACAAATTAACTTGATCAGAATTAAATTTTTGGATGAAACTTTATTTATTTAAGATAGAACAAGGTCTGTTTTGACTGGAAAGCACTGAAAGCACAACTCAAAATGTTTGGGCCTTATGGCCTTGAGAGACAAGAAAATGGGGGTTGTAAGTCGTTCCGGTGTGGAATATTTCCTTGGTTTTTTGCTTACTTTCCTAGAGTTTTCTTTTCATGTCGTTCTATAAATTTTGGATAAAAGTTAAATTTCTCGAAATGCTCATTTTATTAATAGGATATTTTATCAATCATCTTTTGCTTTCCTCAAAAAACACAGCTCGTTTCGCTTGTAGTCTAGATTGCCCTTTCCAAGCCAAATATACGGCTGAAGAGTTCGTACCTGAATGGGTCCCAGCGGACTCGCCGCTACGAACTATGTGGCATGCGGGCTCAGGAAAAGGCCATCTAATTAGTGCTTTAGTCATGCTGGACGTAGTCCGAGCAAAAGCCGCATCAGTTCCTTAGTTTCGCCGTTGGCTTCGCGATACTGCTTTTGCCTACCTGGCCTTTTGGGGTTGTGGCTTTGACGTTGCAGTCCTTCGGGGCATGTCTCCAAAGGAACGAAACCGGCAACTTCGCAATTGGATGGGAAAAATTTGTATGATTGTTCGTCGTGAACTTTCCCTACTCTCCCCCAAGAATTAAATGTTCGGGAGTGTGGCTGTCGCCTGCTGTAGGCTAAAATTGTCTTGGCTCGTCAGTAACTCTATGTGGTGGGATGGGTTTGTATTTGTCTATGTTAGCCCGTGTTAGTACAAGGGCGGTGGTTTTTGTAAATTTTAAATTAGTTTTTCACTTGCATGCATAAATTTCTGCCTTTAATTTTCTTTGTAGCACCTATTATAGTTTTCTTTTTGACATTTCGTGATTAAACAACTTTCTTTATTCGTTTTCATGATAAATTCACTTTCTCAAATTATTCTTAATGATAAATTCTTCTTTATTTCTCTTGCTAACTGATTAAATTTGATTATTTCTTACTTTATGGAATTTCAACTTTGAGGCTTTTCAGCTAAATTCTAGGCCTTTCGATACTTCTGTTTGGGCGGGAGTTCTTATACTTAATGTTTCATGAAATAATCCTCTTATCTTTTGTGTAGGCAATAGTACTGGGGTGTCAATAATACCGTGTCGTATCCCGGCGGGTCCGTGGTTGCTCGCCGCCTGTGTTTCCCCAAAGGGGAAACAAGGGTGGGCGGTTAACCCCGGACAGGCACTTTTGATTCCTTAGTTTTTATTCCGTTCTTTCTGATTTGGCGTATCCTGCGGACACCGGTTGTTTCCTGTCGGCTTCTGCCTTCACTCTCTAAATTAATCGGGCCTTATGTTGATGTACTGTGGGCTGTTGCCCTTTTTTGTTTGCTATTGTTAGGCTAATTTGCCTATATTGTTCTGTTATATTACCTTTACTTAGCTAGTATTTTTCATCTTTATATTTTGTTCGTTTCTGTATTTTACTTATCTTCCCCTTCCCTCCCCCTGTCCCTTCTTGACGGCGACTGTTCCCCTGTTATACTGTTTTGTTTGTCCCCATTTGTGATACGGGTTGGCCCCTGATGGATTCTATCTGGTGCTTGGACGGACCTGGTTCGATATCTGGAAGGCTGGCGGTGTTTGGGTGGGCGATTGATGCCGAGCGGCATCGGCCCAGGGTCCGAAGGATGGTCCGGTGAAGTGTATGGGATTTGTCCCGAGGTGATTTGGAATTTGGAAATCTTTTCCCGCAGACTGGGGCTGTTTGAACTATATTGAGTAAACTTTTGTGATTATGTTGTGAACCCGGTTGTGTGTCCTCCTACCTCGTCCGTTTCCCCTCCCCCTTCCCCCTTTCTAACTGTTGTTGTGTTGTTTATTCTATATGTCTCCTACTGATTTAGCGTTGACCTTGGTTGGGTGGGGTCTATTTGGTCATTGTTTAGGGTTCCTTCTCCCGGGTCAAATTTTCTTTAAATTCTCCATAAATTCTGTTTCCTCTATTTATTTTTCTTCTTCCGAGATTCTATTTCCGGGTAGGGTGGTTCCCTCTAGCTCGCCTTGTCCGTTCTATATTATGTCGTATTTTATCCTTTTCGGGTCTTTTCTGTTTTTCTTAACTTGGCGCCTTTTCACTTTTCTTTTACTAATCTGCCGCGGGTTTATTTTACATTCAAAATTTTTCCATTTTTGTGCTGCCATATATACTGCCTTATTTTGCCATGTCCAATATCTGGTGCAGCTATGCCATCTTGCTTCATATTTTGTGCTTTATAATTTTGTCATTTATATTAAAAAGATTCTAGGATAGTATATTTGTTGGGGTTGGCAGGTACCCAGGTAAAGACTCTTTCTGCGTTTATAAGAACTCTTCTTTTGACCTATTCTGCTCCTTGGAGCATAAAACTTCGTCTCTTCCAGGATCTCTCTGCCTTCCCCCTTATTCTCTGTCATTTTCCTATATTTGACCTTGCTTGTGGATATATAATATATATATTCCCCTTTTATTGAAAAATTTACTTCATCTTTTATTTCTGAGCGCTTTGGTTGTACTCGCTTTTGGTGATCACATTGTTCTTATATTTACACTTATTGCACTATTATGTCTTCAGATTATTCTTTGCTTTTGTAATGTGCGCTTTAGTCGCGGCTGAAGGGTCTCCCACCTATTTTTGTTTATGTCTATGTAAGGGCAAAGCCCGTATTTCTGTGTGAATGTACTCGGTATGTTTCGGCGTAGTTTACCCGTGTCTCGAAAACCCATATGTGTGCAAATGTGGGGCCGAGTAATTCCCGGTATCCAAAGGAACCGAGGAAACATTTTATTTCCTCTTCCAAGTTTTCTAAAACGGATTTTATCTATACTAGCAGCTACGGTACGTAAGCTAATCTTATTACTAATCTTTATGCCCGGAGGCTTCGGCGAGGGCGCGCGTCTCAAAAGAGTGGGTAATCTGTGGAATATTTCCTTGGTTTTACTCAAATTATACAAAATCACAATAACCAAAATGACAACGCATTAGATTAACCAAACGAAACCGTACAAAACTATTTGTCCTGGGATCTGATCTGCCGACCCACGTAGGAGGCGGATTGCCTTCCCCTCTCGGGCGCAACCTCAAGGGAAGTACCGCGGATTTGATTCTATTTTAACTTTTAGTATAAAAGGTCTATATAGACGCAAATTGTCACTGATTTATAGAAACACTGTTATTTTTAAATGCAGTTATTATCTGTGAATACCGTGCTGGGTATGATAGGCTTGGATCTATTCCACAGTCCCCCCTCAAAACAGACTCGGCCCAGCTAAAGGACCAGGTTTTAGTTAGCTTTTCATGCCTAATCGGTAACACGTTGGACTAGGGCAAGTTTGACGCACTGTTGTAAGTCTACAGACAGAGTAGGAACTCTCTTTTTTTAAAAGTTCATACCGACCTCTTACTTCTAGGAAATCACCTACGCTTAACAACTGGAATAAGGCAAACTTTAGACTTTATTACACTACTTTACTACAATCGTGGCACAAAGTTCCTGACCAGGAGAAGTTTGGGTTTATCCCAGAAGACGTGCCTGCGCATCTTAACCTTAAAGAACCATCCACCAACTGACTACCAAAAGCGCTGCTCAGTTCTCAAAACGTGCACATTAGCTAAGCAAGCCAATGCCTTTACTACAGAAATGTAACATACTTAGCTAGAATTTATTAGAATTTAATTCAATTTCAAAGAAAGTGTTTCCAAAATTTTACCCAGATATCAAATAATTTCGCGACCACGAATATGACACATCCTAACAGTTCGCCATAAATGCGAATCGTAAACATCAGAATCATTGCAAGAAAGCGTATTACAAATAGCACGTCGAAATAAAAATACCAAAAATACTTAGCCAACTTGAACGAACATGAGAAACTTGAATTAATAAATTCATGATTTTAAAATGATGCTACTAGTGAAATGTCTCAAAGAACTGAAAAAGAAAAATTGCCCGAACGAAGTTTATTACGTTTTAAGAATAGCATACCGATAGGAAACATAAGCATTCGAAATTTAAGTCGCGCCACAATGTCAAACGGATTAATTATTTGTCTGGAAATCGCAATTCAGTAAAACGTTCAGCAGTTCTGCTGATTGCAGTTGTTATAAACCTTGTAGTGAAACAATTATTTTCCTTAGTTTTGACTGACTAATTAACATGGCAACTGGCAAAGGCAATGGCAAATTAACATCAGCTATTGAATTCCTGCTTTGTACTTTTGCTTTTGCTTTTGCTGCTTTTGCTGCTTTTAGTGCTTCTGTCTCGCTGTATAAATATTAATTACAGTATTATACGATTCAAAGCCAAATAAATTAGATCATTAGAAGATCAATTAGAAGCAACCTTAGCAGCCTTTTTGGACAGTTCTTCACGTTTCCGTTGAAGAGCTTCAACTAAAACTGCTAATAAATCAGAGAGGCCGAGCAAAAGTCCAAAACAGGAGTTGTTGTGGAAAATAACTGTAAACTGGTCTTGTATCTATCGAAAATTAAGGGAAATTTTATGCAAACAGTGTATGCAAATTTGACATAGCCAATGGCTAGTTTCTCACTATGGCTTAGAAGTAGATAAGAGAAATAGGCAGTGTTGGTATTTTGATTGCGTGGAAAGGTGGGTTGTGAGATTTGTGAATTCAGAGAGTGGCAGCATTTCATTCACTTTCGAGTCCATGTACTGTTCAGAGTATTTTAACTGTTTATGGTATTTAACGGGAAGATGTATAATTCTGCTTTGCGAAACCTGAAGTAAAGAATCCTGTTCTAATTTCTACTTTTATACAATATTTCCTAGCTAGGCACGAGGAGGAAGTCTATAGGCCTACGCTACCGAGTAGAGAACCTGCTTAGTAAGTCAAGACTTGTTTATTTAATAGAATATTGTAGAAACATATTTCCTTACAAATCGGTCACCGTACCGTTTCATGCAGTAAATGCCTACTATTTTCTCCTCCTCAAAGATCAAAACAGTTTACTTTTTGCAAATTTGACATTTCTCAGGCCCCAGAAGTTGACGAAAGTCTTGTGACGTCTCAGCCGGCCATGTTTGCCTCTGGGGGGGGTTCACCCTCAACCCAGTACCAGTAGGGTGGTTGGGGGAACGCCGAGTCCATCGTTGACTGGGGTGGATCGGAGTATTCTCCGTCCCTCCCCAGAGGCCCTACTCCCAGTTCCACTTATGTAAATGTGCAAAATTCAACTGGGCCAGCGCCCTATGGGGGCTGTGCCCGGGTCAAATATTCAGTCTGTCGGTGGGGGAGTTATGGTGCTATGTTACAGAAAACTTGGGTAGGGTCCGCTGGTCACTTAAGATAGAGTTCCCCCCTCCGGGTGTGGGTTCCCTCCCAAAATTTCTCGTGATTTTCCCACAAAATTTCAGGACCGCTTCGATGGAATGAATCCGTCAACCGTCTGTCTCGCTGGAGAAACCACTGTCGAGAATGTTGAAGGGGCTGGTCCCCATTTACTCTCACGTTGCGCTGTGGCCATTCCATCTAAAACTGTCGTCAGACAGACTGGTCATTTTGTCGAAAAATCATCCGAAACTCCGTCCAAGTTGTGAGAAGGATGGGCTCTGAGACTGTGTCCCGTTTTGCTCTGTTGCACTATCGTCGGCTGATGCATGTGCGCCAGATTTACCTCCTGGGAGGGCTCTCACTGAAGGGTAGGAGGGGGCGTTGCCTACGCTTCCGATGGTACCGTTGTGCAGGCTGGAGTGGGAGGGGAGCAGATCCAAAATCAAAATTTGGCCCAGTGCCCCGCTCTCGCTAGCTGGCGGTCCTCCAACGAAGGATTTATTGATAGTGCCTATCAGAGGGTCTTGGGTCCCAACCAAAATTTGGAGGACACCCAGGGGTGCCCCCAGGCTTGCCTAGCACGGTGGCAGATGGTCATTTGATACGGGATATGCTGGCACGATATATACCCATTCAGTCCCTCTGAATCCGGTTGAGTCAGTTGAAGCTACCACTCCCCAGGAGACAGTCAGATTATGCGTCTCTCCAGGCTCATATTTCAGAACCGACTCCCCCTTCCAGTGCGTCTGGCGATTAAAGTGATCAAAATTAGATTATGATTCGGACCTCACATCCGCAGGACCATGGTAGGCCGTCTTGTTCACATGGCGCGGTTGGCAGTCCTGTGCATCTATCAAAGATATTGAGTACGCAAACCTAGCAAAATTCCGCAGACACTGGTGGGCTGAGTTTAGGCTTATAAATTTTCCACGGAATGGCACTGTATCGGTCGGAATCCTGCTGTCTAAGTTTTGTTGTTTTATAATTCCATGGAAAATCTCCGATGAAGCTGGAAACTGGCCAGCCGTGTCTTTAGCTTTGAATTTCTACACATTTAATGCATATAAAACATACTCGCATTTAAATCGATTTACCGGAATCTAGTCAATCTGTTTTAAGCGATAAAAGATTCCACGGAAATTCACCCATTTGGCTGGAAACCCGTTGTCTGGGTTTTAGCTCCAACATTTTCCATGAAATGTCGCCAATAAATTTTGCTACGTCTAATCTGCGGAATCTTGCTAGGTCTGTGTACTCAAAATGTTTTGATAGATGCACTGGTCCGTATCCTCCGCCTTCACCCGATGTCGTTTATCCAGCTGTTCCTGATCCTTTTACCTTAAATCCCACTCTGGCGTCTCCTGAATTTTATAGCCAAGATTATACGCAAAGTAATCCCTCCTATTTGACCCTGCGGCCAATCATTTGTATCAGGGGCGTGCATGGTTGACGCTCAGCCGGTTTTGGAGCGCCACATGCCACAAGTACGTCATATTTCAAATAATTCACCTGAAAAGGTGGACCAATGTGCCTTAGAAGTACCGGCGGCTTTTCAGTATGTTGCTTTGAAAAGACAAATCTATGAAAATCCTACTGTGCATGAATTAGAACGGTCTGGCATGTGGAATCTATGTCGGCAGGATTTACAGTGGAAATACCCAACCCATATTTGCCTGGATCGCCGCCCCCTGATCCTAATGCTGATACGTAATATTTGGCTGCAGAGGTGGTAGCCCACACTTCTAAGTGCGATTTCGTTACTCAGCATGCTGTGGTCACACCTGGCCCGAGCTCCGCTGCCCTGGGCGTCCCCAAAGCATGGTCAGGAACCCAGCTGTGGGTATCGCTCGGGGTCCGGAGACCTGCCAGGGGCAAATTCGGCCACAAATGTCAAATTTGGTTCAAAATGTTGGAATTCAGTATGGACAAACTGATAGGTTTGTATTTCCGCAACAGCGGCCTATTCTTCAGCAAGGAAATTTCCTCAGTGTCAGAAACAACGTGGCATGTACCATTGAAAGTGGACCCATAAGGTGAACCCAACGCTATTCGTCCCCCCACAACTTCCAAAGTGTCCGTAAACATATATGGAAATAAATAACTCCGCCCCACTCGTTTTCTTCCTCCCCCAACCAGTATGTTTCACTATTTTACGATAACAAAATCATCAATCCTTTTTGGTCACTGCTGCGCGTTTGTAATGGCAAGCCGACACTTAGCTAAGTGCCAATTACGTTGATCGTTAAATAGTGAAGGAATTTTATGCTTTAAGCAAGGTTTTCTCACATTTCTAGTAATATTGTGTTTTCAAATATGACGTACAAATTGACCAAACCCTATTGCAGGGTCATTTTTCCTAGTTTTCCGTTTGAGTCAAGAACAACTGAGATATCGCTTGTTGAATTTTGAAAAATGGCGTCAGAGTGCGTTTTCGGTAGTTTTCTTTCGACATGCTAAACAGTAACTAAAGTGCTGAAAAATGACGATCGGCAAGACATTCCTGTCTTTGCATACGAAAGTTTAGCTTTCTAACGTAAATTAATCGAAAGTAATCTTATTGAAAATTTCATAGTAATTTTTCAAATTTGGAGTTACCACCGAACCATGAAAGCTACATTTTTTGAGAATATGCAAGTTTTTGGTTATTTAATGCTTTTAAGAGGTCACATATATAGGCTGCCATTACAAATTTTTCAGTCTACACCAGTGCGGTAAACGATACCACCACCTTAAGCTTCTGCAGCAAACTTGGTTTTTCCTTTCATTAAAGCGCAGACTTGCTGGCTGTATATCACTAATTTTAGCAGAAAAATTAAATGTAAAGGAAGCCGATTACATGATTTCCACTCGAGTAGAAAGGATCATGTAATCAAATCATGTAAACGATGACTTTTAAAGATATTTTTGACACAAGTCCTAAACAAAATGCCTTGAACGTTTCTTTTGCAACTTTTGCAACTGTTAATAACATCCGCTTTTACAGTTTTAGATTCTGATTATCAACACAAAAAACGTGAGACTTTTTGGTTGGCCGGCCAATCAGATTTATTGGACTGCGACAAACACTGAATAGTAGCGACTACTACTATTTTCTGATCTCCATATATCTGATCATATCTCAATTCAACACTCTAATTTTGTAAGTGTTGATCACACAGATACTACATTTCCCTTCGTTTTAAACGTTTTTGATCTTGTATTATATCGTCTAAAACCAATATTATTCTGTTTTCTGTTCAAATCCCGACTTCTTAGGATATATCTTTATTTCAGCACTCTAATTTTGTAAGTGTTGAATCGCAAGTGTGTACGTAGTATGTGAGTGTGTTAATAAGCTGACGTAAGCTGATCGTTTTTGGTTCAATGTTACGCTTCTGTTCCTACTACTCCGGTGGTTGCTTTTAGTCTCGTTGTGTACTTTTGTGACCAGTAAATGCTTTATCCCCAAATAACTCACTTTTACTATTTGATCATAGAATGCGTAATTTAGTACATAGTTATATATGCGAACTATTTCTTCATAGTGTCATCTTTCAAACAGAGCATCACAGAATACAAGTCTAAATGAAACAAAGCAACTGCATGGAACTCAAAACATAGCTGATAGACTACTACCAATTGTTGTATGCTAAAACGGGTAAACTTATATTATTTAAAACTGTACATGTATACAACTCCTACTAAATTATGAGAAAAGCACTAATCAGAATAAAGAAGTGAACATTATAACACAGTGACCATAAGCTTTATGAAAACAAATTGTGATACTAAAATTTCGCTTTTAGTCCTCTTACGCTTAGCAAAATCTGCGCTTGAATGCTATTCGAAGTGACAGAGGGTCCATATATGTTCGAGTATCGGTTCCGGTTATCCGCACCAATTCTTTATTGAAACCGAATGCGAACATTTCCACATTCTAGAACAGGCATACAATTTTATTATAGCAAGGTTTTGTCTGAATTAAACTTTATTTATATTTTATAGGTTTATTATTTTAGATATTGGAATATACAGGAAGACGGATTCTGGTTTCTCCTCTTTGCAAACAACGTTAATCGCCGCTAGTATAGACGGACAGCTGTTAAATAAGCTTAAGTCACAGCTACCACAACAAAGGCAATAAAGGTCATTGGTGAAAAGCTTACAGAAGGTCGAGCGAGACTACGACAATGGATTCAGAAAAGTACTATTATTTGCATATTAGTCAAAAAATCTTAAAAATAACAAAACTTCCTTATCTCATTTGTTTTGAATGCCTTGAAAGGCTTCATGATAGAGGTTGGTTAAAGCTTACATGTGGATAAACCATAATCTGTTATTCCTACAGTCTCTAGATACCGCCTCCCGATTACAGAATTAGATTTATGAGGTTTTTAGTAGCACATTAGACACAAGTGAAAATCTGCTGGAACGTTCTCAATGAGCGAGGGTGCAGGCTTTGATGGATTGTTAAGGAATTATTTCACTGTGAAATTTTCACACCACAGGTGTCATTGTAGTTCGGGTGCTAGAAACGTTTGAAGCAACCAAAACTTTGGCAGCAAAGTCCATTTCACATACAAAAAGTCACTTGTACATAGGATTTTTTACAAATGCCTGATTCATGTAACTGCAAAGTAAGCAACCACGCTACTTTCGTTTATTAAGTGCAACTGGTCAGTACCTCAGTTCTTAATTGGTCAGCCTCTGTCACGGCGTCTTCAAGATCCTGTATGCTTCCGTCCGTTACAATAATGACTGCGGTTGGTAGAGTTTCGTCGACGCCAAACTGGGAATCCGTTGCCAACTCCCGTGCCTTGCGCAATGCCTCAGACATAAAGCTTCTCCCACCTCGCTGTGCAACTTTTCCAATTCCACCTAATAAATAGTAAATTTACCTGACATCCATAAAAATAGCTAGCTCAAAACGTGTGGCTAAGCAATAATCTGACTACAAAATGTTTAAGATTCAAGGGTCACGGCAAAAAATTAATATTTGAGTCCTCTCTATAAATCAATTTAAATCTAAGCTTAAAACTTTACTTCTAATTTCTTCTATTGACGCGTAAGTGTTGAAGTCAAATTCAGTTACAGCTGAACTGCTGAACTGGATCATGGCTACTTGAGAGCAGTCGGAAACCAGGGAAACGATGTCGGAAAGAACAATCTTTCCAAACTGGAATACTGTTGTGGGAATGCTGTCTGAGCCATCAACAATCAGGATCAAATTGATGTCCTGGGAATTTGGTAGATACATACAGTCAACAACTGAAACAATATAGAGTACACAGTAGTTAAAACATACTGAAGGCTGAACCAAGTTTTACTGCACTGGAGTAATCAAGTTTCACAGTTTTAGTTTCTATGGAATCATGTCGAAATTTTGATGTAGTGTTGTCGAAATGGTGATTATGACGATGTGTGCTCAAAGATTTTAGACACCCAATAAAGAACCTCGTCCAAATATTAACCGTATATTACGGGCGTTAAAAGCTTGTTACAAGCCTGCCGTACATACTGTTTTAAAGCGTACCTACGGTTTTCAATGAGGCAGTTTTTTGATGTATATACTTGTTTTGTATGTGTAATTTCTGTATAGACATAAAGGAACACAGCAAAACATTTGCAAGAATAGCGTTGTTTACATTTATGGATGCATTTAGTGCAAAGGTAGTGCCCGCCAATACGAAAAACTGTAGCATGTCTGGTCAGCTGCAGGATAAGCAAGGTTTAAACAGCAAGCTTGTTTGTTGGCTCTCAGAAGCAAAAAATGTAAATATCGTCTAAAAATTGAATACGACCTACGCTAGTAACATTCCCTTTAATATACGCTTTTGAAAGCGTATAATGCTTATTGCTTGTAATATACGGTTTAGGTTTGGACGAGGTTCCTAAGCAATGCTGCTCAGTAAGTCAGAATCTGTTAATTTCTGGTGAGCGGACTGCTTATGAAACATTCAAATCTTGCCAGTGCACTATTTTGAACTATATTTGCAGATCCATACCGTCATCGTCTGGCACATTGGCAGCTGAAACAGAAATCATGCAAACTAGTACAACAAATTCGCATCAGCAAAACCCATAGCGCCGGTGGGAGCATTTCAGAATACCCTTGTGGCAAAGAGACAGGTATGGTAGAGATATAAACCAGTCGAGCCATGACAACAAAATTCACCAGTTTTTGGACATAATTAAATTACCTTTATTAGTGTTTACCGAATACCACAAAATAGCAACCTGAACCTTGAATTCAGTAGATCAAAAAGTGGTAATACTGTTGACATTATCGGTGACTATTATGCATGCAATGAGGTGTCCGTTTGTTTACAGTCAGTATGTGGATAGGTGTGGGACGAGTGGATTTAAAAATTTAACATAGATAAACAATGTAGAGGAAGTGTCGCCATTTTCCTTACAACAGGAAGTCCAATGATTGACCGCAGCCAGTTCATGCCACACTGAATCCAATACTTTCTTTTGTTCCTCCGTCGTCGGCAGGCCTGAGATGACAAATGTTCGATCAGGACTGCCAGATAATGGCTCTAAATCACTCTCCGATACACCGGGGCCAAGTCCAATGGCATAAACCTTTGCACCCTGAAAATGACATGCTTTGTTATAGAGGTGAACTGAAGAGTGCTGTAAAATGTATGTCAGAATGAACTCGGAATATATTCCCCGGCATTATTGCATCCAAGTTGACGAAATTCTCCAATGTCCCTCTATTTCTAACACTTGGACTAGTGTTTGTATTTTTAGAGTCAACCAAAAACAATAAAAACAGCGATGTTGCTCTGTTTTTATTCGAAAAACTACTCGAAATCTGTCTCAAACGTTTCATTGATTTTGTGATATAAAATACCCTAAATTAAATTAAGTATGATGTTATTTGTAACTCGATTAATAAATGTTTTAAGACAAATATTCAATAATAGCATCTGCAGAATCGCATTCTGAGATATGAATTAGCATTAATTCTAGTCCCAAGAATGAAGATACGTTGGCCTATTAACAGCGAATCCTTGCTAATTTAGTCATGAATTTTTTGGGCAAGCCAAGTGTTGTGAATCATTTGAGAAACCTTTGAAATAAAAATTGAATCGTTCCAGTGGTGACGTCATTTGGCTGCCACCTCAAAAACCCATTCACTGTTGGCTATATTTCTTAAAGTTTGTAAAGAAGGAGCTTAGGGCCTTTAGGTCCAAATACATTTCAACCCACTGAAGGGTTGAACGAGTCAAAAAGTTTAAATCTACTCCTTCAGCTCATGCGCGAAAAGGTTCTTAGAAAGAAAATATACAGTTCGTAATAGTTGGAGGTTGTGTAGGGGAAGCAGGCATAGGAAAGATTGATAAGCCTAATACGGGAGTTCAGCTGATGGCCCTGTGGTGTAGTTGGTTAGCGTGTCTGCTCCGGAGTCTCCGATCCCTGGCTGGGCCAATTCTTTACTTTCAATGGTGAGTGAAAATTTGAACCTCCCCTTCCCTTCTTCTTTCTAGGTCCTGGTTTCGTGGGTACAAGGGTGGCTGGCGAATCCTGTTCGGGCTTGCCTTCGGTTTAATCTTGGTCCGCCAGCCCTGGTAGAAACGCTACAGTTGTCTTTACAATGAACACAAAATGTTAGTTGATCTGATATAGAAAGCGGACTGTGATGATTTTGCAAAATCTTCATTTTTTTTCCACAAAATCTTAGCACGTTACGGAAAACAAATTGTTCGCATTTTCCGTATGCCAACAAATTTGAAGACCTACAGTTTTCCGGACTCAGTCTCTAAAGCTTTGCTTGAAAAGTTAGCTGGCGGATTAAGTACAGAAATCTGCATCCGGAACTTGTTTATTTATGTATACTCAATTTTTGCGGTGGGGCTTACCAGCTGTCGGAATAATACGGAGTATTGGCTGGCGCCTTCGTCCGCAGAGGCTGCATCCGTGACAACAAAAACAAAGTCGTACTTTCCGCGCCCAAAAAATAAACTGAACTCAGAGGTGAATTCGGACATGGAGTGAGCAAATGTAGGTCCTCCACTGCTGGATAAGCGCTGTAACGTGCAAGTTCACCTTAAACAGACAAAAAATATCCATTAATCCGTATGTGGGGGGTAATGTTGTGCAAGTGTTTCCTCTTTTTCGAATGGGTTGCACAGCGCACAGCAGCGAACCGTCTCCTAATTCGATTGTGTTTGCACTTCATTCGAGTGTGTTAGGCTTGAAAACAAAAGAAAAAACAAATTTGTTCGCTTAATGTGTGACCTAGAGATGAGATCAGGGCCGACAAAACCCAGAACGGCCCGGCCCAGGATTTCAATCGGGGCCGGGCCGGGCCCAGGCCGGGCCTGAGAAAAACTTAGTAAGCGACGGGCCGGTCCGCGTAGCTCCCGCTCCCAACAAAAAAAGCCCGGACAGGCCCGGCCCTGCTCGACACTGTCATGCCCTGACACATAGTAATCTAGTCCACATATACACTTCCCAATTCTAATACCAGTCTAATTTTAAATCAATTTGCTAACTCGAATCAATCAGCTGATGTGTGATATTTGTGCAGTGGCTGTTGGTTGCAATCTAAATGACTGGTTTGGTTTGCCTCTTGGGGGGCTACTAAAATCGACTTGCCCCGACTTTGTCCGATTGGCCTACTTTTTGGGGAGGATATAGAGCATGGGTGTGGTCAAAAAAATATCGGGTACTGAGATCTTATCTGCTTTCCATCCGTGTGCAGCTGTCGCGTATATGTGCCCGACCCCCCCCCCTTTTTCGCAACTACCAATATAACTAATTAAAAATTTCTACTGACTGCTAGGCCCAAGCTTCAAAGCTACCATTCGCCAATATGATTTGGCACATATGTTCTTACCTGCAGAAAAATACTAGATGTCTGTATCTTATCTGCATCTAAGGCAATTACTCTTCAAAGTTGAAGTTTCAGCAAAAATCTAAAAATTTTTGGCTAACAAAAGGAAAATTTTATTACTGGTGCGAGGTATAAAGCTGTAATTTGGCATAGAAGAGGCCCTATAGGAGTACTCATTTGTGCCAAATGGCAAAAATTCTGCCGCGTGAAAAAATTTTTATGTCAACTTTAATCTTCAAAAATGCCGAAATCGCCATTTTCAGTCTGTCGGATCCTGTGCAGAGGCTTTCTGCAGCCATAGAAGTCGCAAACCTTCACTAATCGAGCTGAAATCTTTTGTGGGGGTGTTTTCGACCTCGCTGATTCAAATATCTCAAAAAAATTTAATTTCAAAAATTTTGATTTTTTTCGATTTCTGCGGTACCATTCCCAAAAAATGCGGTTTCGGCATTTTTTGAAGATTAAAGTTGACATAAAAAATTTTTCACGCACCAGAATTTCTTGCCGTTTGGCACAAATGAGTACTCCTGTAGGGCCTCTTGTATGCCAAAATACAGCTTTATAAGCTCGCACCAGTAATAAAATTTTCCTTTCGTTAGCCAAAAATTTTTAAATTTTTGCCGACTTAACTTTGAAGAGTAATTTCCTTAGATGCGAATAAGTACAGAACATCTGTATTTTTCAGCAGGTAGGGACATCTGTGCCAAATCGTGTTGGCATGGTAACTGTAGCTTGGGCCTAGCAGTCAGTAGAAATTTTAATTATTTATGTTGGTAGTTGCGAAAAATAGGGGGTCGGGCACATAAATGCGACGGCTGCACATGGCTGGAAGGCAGCCAAGATCTCAGTACCCACATTCTGACCACACCCATGCTCTATATCCTCGCCAAAAAGTAGGCCAATCGACAGAGTCGGGCAAGTCGGTACAATACCCCCACTAAGGGGGGGTCCATTTTTTGGTCAGTTTTTGGTCCATTTTTTGGTTAAGTGGGATATTTTAGTATTCACACGATTCTACTGATATTAGCTGGTCATCCTTCTGCACTACCTGAACGTACTAACTAACTGAAATTGCGTACAAAGTAAACGCATTCTCATCAAATATTTAACAAATAATTTAATAATAACTTATAAGTTACGATTTGGGAGAGCTTACGAAAATGCACACACCGACTGAAACCTATACAATTGTCTAAAATATTAAGATTTTTTATATTTTCAGTTTTTATTCCGGCTACAGCCGGAATACCTATTACGGGATTTTAGCATCTTTAGCGTGTATTTTTGTTACAGTTGCTGAGAATCCCTATCTTCAACTCAGGCCTAGCTGTGCACTATTTTTTGAAAATCAAATATGCAAATTAGGACGACTATTGAGTATTTAAGCTGCAGAATCGCATGAAGTGTGGCAGTTGACAATTGTCAGCAATCGCAAAGATTGCATGTTTTTGGTCACCAGTACTGCTAGGAAGCAGTACACTGGTGGGAATTTAGGGAAAAGTATAACTCGGATGGAATAGTCAAGACTGGATATGATATCATTGTTCATAAAAGAAGAGCTTGGTAAATGGCCACCCTTCATTGAATAATGCAACAATACTCTAACCAATATACGAGAATGCTTTCTGGTTTCGAGGGTTACCAAAAGGATCGACCTCCTTTCATTGGAAGCTAACTTTTGCTAAAAAACCCACCCCGTTTGGTGGAGGATATACACTACTCTATCAGATTGCACTACACAGACCTCTTTCCCCTGATATAAACATTTATCGTAATTGTATATCATATCACCATCAATTCCTCTATCATAATTGCTAGGAGAAACTTATATTAACTAATTCGACCTCAACAAATCGAATTAAAGATACGTCGGCGATGGAACAATTGATGATAAGGTTGTTGGCTATTGCAAGGTAACATATTAGCTACTTTGCAGTGGCAAGTGAGCAAGCGAAACGTATATAAAGTGTACCATTACAGCTGTTATCAGGTAGTTTTCTACTTGTAGTTTTTACGTGGTCTGCGGAAGAATAATGCCCTTTTGGGGCCTACTTGTTTAAAGTTATGATATGCGTAGTGTAGATGTAGCATATTTCAACGGAACCTATAATGCCAGTACAGCATGTTAAAAACCTTGTATATAAATTTCTAGACCTCTTCCAATTTTTGGGGGGGGGGATAAAGTTTAAGTTTAATTGAATTCTGAAATCTGAAGTAAAAAGTAAATAAAATAAATCCAAGTTCTGAGTTGCAAGACAAAATAGTTAAATTTAAAACTTAAATTTAGTTCATATATTGATTGATTGAAATAAATTGGGAAAGCTAAGGTTTAACGAAGCATCATTGGGCTGCTTCAACCAACTTATTTATTATCAATTTCTTTTCGATTAAGCTGCATTTTACTATTTATATTATACCAGAGCCATTATAAGCCAGAGCTTAGCTAAGAAATCGTAACAATAAAATTGTGCCGATGCAAATCTTTGCACAAATTGCACGGGGGGAAGATTTGCACCGTGACACCGCCAAATTTTAACAAACTGTTAGGAAGTCACGATGCGTGTTGGCTAAAACAAGCTGAACCAAAATATACATTTTGTTCGGATGCAAGTCGTATTCTGTACGTCGAGTTTGACAGTCCGAATACATTTATTGAATTTTCTCGCCGTTTAATCGAGTTTGAAGAACGTGAACTTTGGCTCCTGAGAATACGATAGTGCGGTAGAACACAAGATTTTACATGTCGTAAACTTTATGGAAACATTTTTCAAAAAATCAGCACTTTTCATGACCGGGCCGGGCCACGCAGTCCTAAACGGCACTCAGTGTCGGGCCAGGCCAGGGCATTAAAAGTTTGGCACAGGGCCGGGTCGGGCAGACCTGGATTTGACCAAGGCCGGGGAGGGCCGGGCTAAAAATTCGGCCCTAATCTCATCTCTAGTCTTATCGTCAACTTTAGCACTTTCTGCCCTATTCGTGGCAAATAATATCAACCTTAGTACAGGCTCATAAGGAGCTTAGAGAGTTGCATGACGCTGCTGAGCGGTTATTGACTTGTATAGGCAGTGTATGTCATCATAAAAAATTATAAACAGTTTATATCATTTTGGATTTGGCTCGTATAACAAAGGAAAAGCATATTTATAATTTGTCCATCGCTTAAATGATAGTTTTGAAAACGACTTTCCTTTTTTTGTTTATAACAAATCATCAAACCTGTTAAATTTGATTTACTGTACCAATTTTTCTTGTTGCATGCAATATATTATTTCATATTTAGTCAAAGTACATTTAAGACTGTCTTGGCAATAATGGCGGCTAACTTTTGTTGCTTTCTGATTGGTTGTTTCATGGGGGTCCCATAAGTGCTCGGCGAGCAATCCGTCCCCATGAGGTTATTCATGGGGATCGACAATCCCCATAGAAATCCCCCATGGGGAAATCCCCTGGGGAATCCCCCACCGAAAATCCCCACCGTGTGAAATTTGCTTTAGTGTATATGTTGCTGAGTAAATTGGACACTTCTCAAAGTGTCCGGACAGATAGATGAATTATGCTTGTGCGCCGACAGCTACACTTTTACAATTATCACATGCTGTCGGACAGATGAGTAAATTATCTGTGTCCAGAACCAGGTTGGACACATGCGTAAATTTTTTTAAACAATGAACTAAGTAGCGCTGAATATCCAAGTCTTTAGCTTTATATAACTTTGGTAGTGATTTTTACTTCGTTTTTATATTATGCATTCTATGTGGTAGCTATTTATATTAGTAACTATTTATTATGCTTGGTATATATTTTCTTAATTTAGTATAGTCTTAAATTAAAATTCTACTATTTCATCACCTTAATTGCGCGGTTAACTTATTATCTACTCTCTTATTAAATGTAATTATATAAGTAATTTGATAATTAACGTCACCGTTCGTTTTCATATTAACTTAGGTTAAAATAACATCGAAATAGCACCAAAACAAAATTTGCCAATAAGTTTATAAATAAAGAC